>ML785788.1:834782-861820 GCA_009831015.1 Picea engelmannii | reverse complement strand
GATCCTTTAGATGATGAAGAAAATGACTCCTCTATTGAAGATAAACTAAATGACTTCATACTTATGGCCAAAGAGGATTATGATAATAAAATCACAGGGAGTGATGAAGAAGAAGCTGTGGTTGACATGGAAGGAGAACTGATCAGTGTACTGGAAGATATTGACAGACTAAGAATCAAGAACAGAAAGCAAACACAATTGTTGATACAGTTCAAGAAAGACAGTAAATAACCTGATGAAGACCTTGTCCTACTAAAAGTAGAATTGGAAGAGGCAAAGAAAATTAAAGAGATTATGAAACAACAACTATCAGAAAAGAAGGCAAGATGTGAAGCATTAGAACAAGAAGTAGTGAAAACGAGGAAAGAAATGGAGAAGTTTCAAGCCTTGTATAATCAGAATCTATCAAGTATCAAAGCCTCAGAAGGATTGGCCACCATTCTGAATTAGCAAAGGAATCCAAAGCTAAAAAATGGATTGGGGTATGAAGAGGGATCAAGCAGTGGTAAGCCAGGAAATGAAGAACCCATCAAGTTTGTCAAAAGTACAACCAATGAAAATAACAATCCTGCAGAAACAAAAGAAGACAATCAGCCGCCCAGGTCGAGTAAGGTAAAAGATGCCATATCTGAATCTGTATAACAAAGAAGTAACGTGCTCACCACTGAATGACATCATCAGCCCGGAAGAAATCGATTTTCTCAAAGAAGACAACCATTTTCCAGGTACAAAGAATTTTTCTATGGCTATTGTTTCTACTGTGCTAACTTTGGTCACAAAGCTGTAAATTGTTCCTTAAGACTTAGACATGAGCAATTAAGGTTTGGAAGGAATAAATACTTGCCACAACAAAGAATGATGCAGCCAAGTAACAAACCTTCACTGATTGCCAATTGCCAAATTAAGTCCAGGGACATGCAACTAAAGAGGTCAAGAAATAATTAACAGTCAATGAGTAGACAACGTTGCACAAATAAGTTTGACTTGTTGAACAATGATATTGAATGCTACATCTGTCATAACTATGGACACAAATATATTGACTTCCGTTTAAGGGAATATGAACCAGATTCAAAATCTCCTGCTGAAAATGTCAAGTTTTGGAAGAAGAAGAAAAGTGACAAGTGTGGATTAGTGTTGTCCGCTCAAAGAAAAATGAACCCTTGGTATATAGACACTGGATGCTCCAAACACATGATGGGAGACAAAGGCAAGTTTCTATCTCTAAGTGAAAGAAAATCAGGAAACGTAACCTTTGGAAATGATGTTGTAGGGAAAATAAAGGGAAAAGGGATGGTGAGCTTAAGTAATGGAAAAGGAAAATCCCAAGACGTTCTACTTGTGGATGGGCTGAAACATAATCTGCTCAGTGTAAGTCAAATGTGTGACATAGGTTGTGAAGTGGTGTTCACGTCCAAAGACTGCAAGATAAAGTCTGTAAACTCAGGACAAGTGGTGGCCAAAGGCATAAGGACAGAAAATAATGTATATGTGCTGAAAGAAAATATAGAAGAATGTCATGTAAGCAAACATGATGAAAGCTGGTTATGGCATAGGAGACTTGGACATCTAAAATTTGACCACTTAATCAAACTCAAAAACCTCAAGGAAGTAAAAGATCTTCCAAGAATATCAAAGCCCCAAGATTCAATGTGTAAACCCTGTCAAGTAGGGAAGCAAAATAGGACACAGTTTAAGTCCAAGAGCTTTACTTCAACAGAGAAACCACTGCAACCAGTTCATATGAATTTATGTGGACCATCAAGACAGGAAGGCACAGGGAAAAAAAACTACTTCATGTTGATTATCGATGATTACTCCAGACTTACTTGGGTTTCCTTTATCAAAGAAAAAGCTGAAGCATTTGAGAAGTTTAAAATATTTAAGGCTTTAACAGAGACTCAAACAGACAAAAGTTTAAAGGAAGTAAGATCAGATCAGGGAGGAGAGTTTATGTCAAGAGACTTCAAGGAATTTTGCGATGAACATGGGATCAAGAGAGAATACACAATCCCAAGAACTCCACAACAAAATGGAGTTGTTGAGAGGCAAAACAGAACAGTGTAGGAAATGGCCAGGTCAATGATGAATGAGAAGAACATTGGTCAAACCTACTRGGTAGAAGCAATACACACARCAGTCCATGTGCTTAACAAAGCCCACCTCAGACCACAAAGTGACAAGACACCTTATGAATTATGGTTTGGAAGACCTGCCTCAATCAAACACTTCAGAGTCTTTGGGAGTAAATGCTACATAAAGAATAATGATGAGAACCTCAGAAAATATGATGGCAGGGTTGATGAAGGTATCTTCTTAGGATATGCTACAAACAGTAAAGGATACAGATGCTATAATAAGGGGCTGCATAAAATGGTTGAATGTATTGATGTAAAAATTGATGAAGGAATCCCAACAAGAGAGGTGTACAGTAATGAGTCTTCTACAGAAGACATAGCTAAAGCTGAAGATGAACAGGTCCAAGAATAAAAAAATGAAGAATCTGAATCAAATGAAGACTCAGACACTCAGACAGACTCAAATCAGCAGTCAAATACAAATTCCTCCTCCAAAATCATTCAAAAGAATCATCCTGCAAGTCAGATAATTGGAGAAAAAGACAAAGGTGTACAAACCAGGAGAAATCTAATCAAAAACACCGAACAATCTCATATAGCCTTCATATCCATGATGGAACCCAAGAATTTTAATGAAGCCAACAAAGATGACCACTGGGTTAAAGCAATGAATGAAGAACTTGATTAGATTGAGAAAAACAATACGTGGGAGATGGTTCAAATACCTGAAGGTAAAAACGTCATTGGCTTGAAATGGATCTTTAATAATAAGTTGAATGAGCGAGGACAAGTTATCAGGAACAAAGAAAGGTTAGTCTATAAAGGCTATGCTCAGATAGAAGGATTGGATTTTGATGAAACATTTGCGCCTGTAGCAAGATTCGAAGCTATCAGAATGTTTCTTGCCTATGCTTGCCATAAAAGGTTTAAAGTCTACCAAATGGATGTCAAGTCAGCCTTTCTAAATGGAGATTTAAGTGAAGAAGTCTATATGGAACAACCACAGGGTTTCAAACTGTCTGATAACCCTCACTTAGTATGCAAGATGAAGAAAGCTTTATATGGTTTAAAACAAGCCCCTCGAGCTTGGTATCATAGACTGGATACGTATCTTAAAGACAAAGGGTTCAAGAGAGGAACATCTGACAACAATCTGTATATTAAAACAGAGCATAATGATTTGGTCATCGTATTGGTCTATGTAGATGACATCATCTTTGGCTGTAATAAGGATTCATTGGTACAATGGTTTGCTTCTGCCATGGAGTCTGAATTTGAAATGTCTATAATAGGAGAACTGTCATTTGTTCTTGGTCTACAAATTACTCAAAGGTCCGAAGGGATGTTCATTTCTCAAGAAAAATATCTAAGAGAAATGCTGAAAAGGTTTCAAATGGAAGATTATAAACCTGTGGGTACACCTATGGTAACTGGATGCAAATTAAGCAAGGATGATGATTCACCTGATGTTGATCAAAGGTCATATCGATCAATGATAGACAGCCTGTTGTACATCACAACATCTCGCCCAGACATAATGCATGCTATAGGAATGTTAGGAAGATATCAGGCTGCACCTAAACAGATTCATTTGCAATCTGTCAAAAGGATATTCAGGTATTTGAAAGAAACAATGACTTATGGTCTGTGGTATCGCAGAAATCAAAATCTTCAACTGAATGCTTATTCAGATGCATATTGGGCAAGCTGTGTTGATGAGAGAAAAAGCACCAGTGGAGGAGCATTCTTCCTGGGTGACTCCTTAGTAGCCTGGCTTAGTAAAAAGCAAGGTTCCATTTCTTTATCAACCACAGAGGTAGAGTACATTTCTGCTGTTACCTGTTGCACTCAGGTATTATGGATGATTCAGACACTTGCAGACTTGGAGGTAAAATACACTACACTGATCCCAATTCATTGTGATAGCACTAGTGCCATCAGTGTGTCTAGAAATCCCGTCTTCCACTCCAAGACCAAGCATATTCCCATAAAATATCATTTTTTGAGAGAGCAGGTCACCAATCAGATTGTTCAGGTCCATTACATTCCCACTACAGAACAAATTGCAAACATCTTTACTAAACCCCGAGCCAAGACACCATTTGAATATCTCAGACAGAAGTTGGGTATCATCCTGTCTCACATCTGAGAGAGTCCATCCTATTAAGGGGAGTCCTGTATTGGTTGCATATCTGATACTTCCTAAAATTCATGTAACAGCTCAGGGGGAGCGTGTTTTCTTTGACATTGATGTCAAAGGGGGAGAAAAGAACAGGGGTGCCTTTGTTTCCATCAATGCCAAAGGGGGAGATTGTTGGCATGTTTTACAGACAGTGTGTGCTTGTCATTGATGGTAAGATCAGAGTGTGCATTGATGGAAAAATAGGAACAACGTAAATTAGCGCAGAGTCGCACACAGTGCGTAGGTGTGCACCAGGGATGAGGTTAACTCATTGCCAAAGCTCAAGAGAGATAATGTACTCAGGATCTCAGGCGAATCAAAGGTTGAGGCCTTTGACACTTAAAAATTCTTCTAAGTAAGGAGGATGCATAACCTCGGGCAGAGAAGCGACATTGATCGTTGGATCCCATTCAGAATTCTCGATGACCGTCAGATCTGAATCCAGACAGGAGGAGTGAAAATATGGAGGACAGATCTCTGGCGTTAGATCTTAGCACAGGGTCCGACTATCGTTGGATTAGGAAGAACTTGCATGTTCTTTAAAGTGTAAGATCGAAGCGATGGTCCAACTCCATTTCAGAGTTTTGGCTATCGGGGTTTCGGATACCAGAAGTTGGAGTGTCGAAACACTTTGCAACAAGAATGTCGAAATCATGATATGATCTGGGCCACTGAATTAAGATCAGATCTAGACCATCGAATCATAGGACAAATGGCGAAAGATCATCATGTCACTGACTGGAAAGTCAAGGGAACGGGGTTACCTAACCTCTCAAATTCGTGATATGCGAAATTGCGAAACTATCTTAGCCGTCAGATCGAGGTTTGTTCTGGACCATTGATCCAGCTCCATCTCGGAGTCTCACCTATCGCGACTTGGAGTGACAAGAACCTCCATCTAAGGAACAACGAGATGCGATATTGCGAAAAGATCAGGACCGTCAGATCAACAAGAACGTGGACCGTTGATCTGAGCTCCATCTCGGAGCTTCGCCTATCGTGACTTGGAGTGACGAGAACCTCCATCATAGGAATTGCGAGATGCAAACTCACGATAATATCTAGAATGTTAATACGCCAAGATTCTGGACCATTGATCCGACTCCATTTACAAGTTTCGTAAATCATGATTTGGAGAGGCAAGAAACATAACCACAGGAGTGTCGAAGTGTCGAAACGCGAAATTACCAAATGCAGTTGTTGAATAAAGGTTGTGGTCACAGCCCTTGGTCACATCGTCGAGAGATGGAGGAAAGAGCTAGAGCAACCAAGATCCTTTTTGGGGATCGCGACTAGGAGTGTCGAGACACCTGGTCACCTGAATGCCAAATTGCTGAATGCCGAAATGCCGAAATGAATGCAAGATCGCATGGAGCCAATCCAACGGTGTAGGTGAATTTGAGCATAATCGGAGGGATAATATTGCTCCTCGCAGTGTAACTGCTAGAAACCATTGATGGTCTCTGCCAGAGAATTTGAAGAGACCTCTGTGTGATCGCCAGAGGAGATGAAGAGTCTCCAAGCTTCGTCTAGTGAAGGAAGACGATTCTTAGAGGGATTGACAGGTGGATGAGCATTGAAGTCTATAACTGAAAAATAAAGGATAAGCTCGACTGTGCGAGAGAAGACAAAGAGTCTCAACTACCAAAGAGGCTGAGGAATCTCAGTAGAACACCCATTGATGCTGGACATGTGGTGGGAACCACCAGAGAAGCTGAAGAGTTGTGATGATGATCATGCAGAGCACTTGAGATGTGGAGGAAATTGGCACAGTGTGAGCATGCAGAGGAATGGTGAATATTGCATGCACAAGGTGCACAAAAGCTATATATACATGGTACAGAGAAGAGATGTGGTTGGAGTTGCTGGTGGAGTTATTGGTGGAGTTGCTGGTGGAGTTCCTGCTGGATTTGTTGTGGATGTTGTTGTTGAAGGTGATTCATGCGTGAAGAAGGAGCAGAGTGCAACAAATGAATAGAAGTGAAGAAGAACTGTGCAGTGAATGGACATGGTGCATAGAACATAAAAAGTAGAAGAACAAAATGGGCATCATATGCATGCTGGAAGACAGTGAGGAAGTCTGAGTAGCAAAATCTTGCAGAACAATGATGAGACTGGTAAGTTGTTATTGAACACTATATCACTGTAATAGGTTTCAGTATTTCATATTCATAATCCAGGGTGGTTGGGAGGTGCTAGGGAGGATTGGTGTCCTCAGAGGTTCAAGTGGGGCCTTGAACACAAGGAGTTGGTGCTTCCTTCTAGTTGGTGCTAGAGAAACCAGGGAGTTGGTGCTTCCTTCTAGTGGGTTCTAGAGAAAAACAGAGAGTTGGTGCTCTTAGCAAGTTGCAGCTTGCAAAACAAAGGTTGTAGCCTGACAATGAGTTCGTACTCATATGTATGATAATGTAAAGACTGTAAATAATACTTATCATATAAAGAAGAAGAGGTTTTTACCCTGTATGGGTTTCCTTGGGAAATATCTGTCTCTGTGTTTCTCATATATGTGACTGATGTTGAATGTGCCATTGTTTATTTCCTTGCATTATTGTGATCATCATTGAGTGCCTTGTAAATATTTTAAAAGAAGCATAATTTTTTAAGCATGGTAACAACTGATTCACCCCCCCCTCTCAGTTGTCCAACAAAACCAAGATACACACTATGCCCCAAGGTGTGGTTAATCTTGAGAACCTGTTCGATTTGTGAGAAAAATTTAAGAAACCAAAAAATGTTAATACTGGTAGTTCTTGTCCCTCTTATGAGGTCATAAATCTGGGAACCATTGAAAACCCCCAAAACATCAACCTTGGAAGATTATTGTCCCCTCCAGAGAAAAATCCTTACCTAAAAGTGTTCAACGAGTCTCGATATGTGCTCACATGGTCTTATCAGGATTTGAAAATGTATGACACTAATATCATTCAACACATTATCTTGTTAAGACCTAAAGTTAATCCCTTCCAACAAAATTTATGAAAATTTCACCTATATCTCGAACCCTTGATGAATAAAGAACTCAAGAAACTGTTAGATGCAAAAATAATATTCCAGGTAAGGAATTCTGCATGGGTAGCCAATCTAGTTCATCTTAAGAAAAAGTCAGAGGGAATCTGCCTATATGTAGACTTATGAAACTTAAATAGGGATTCCACAAAGGAAAACTACCATGTCCCTCCTATGGAACAACGCCTACACACCGTATCAGGAGAATATATATTCTCACTTCTGTACAGGTTCTTGGGATATAACCAAGAGTTGGAATTGTAAGAGGATAGACTAAAAACAACCTTCTAAACGAAATGGGGAAAATTCGCTTAAAAACACATGCATTTTGGGATAATTAACGTGGGGACCACATTCCAAAGAGCCATGGATGTGTTATTTCAAAGATTGATTAACAAATGTGTTGTAGTGTACCTAGATGACGTTATTGTCTACTCTAAGAACATGGTTGACCATATTTCCCATCTTACACAAAGAATTTATAGGTGTCAGAAGTATGAGATATATTTGAATCTGAAGAAGACTATATTTGGAGTAGAGAAGGGAAAAATATTGGGTCACATCATTTCTAAGGATGTTTTCCATATCAATCTTGAATGCACAAAGGAAATCTCACAACTACCATGCGCTCATAATAATAAGGATGTGCAATCTTTCTTTGGGAAGATTAACTTCGTGAGAAATTTCACCCGAGATTTTGCAGAGACAATAAAACCATTGCAGAGTATGATATGCAAATACATTGAATTTAAGTGGACGAATGAGGAAAAAGATGCCTTCAAAAAAATTAAAACTACCATATCACAAGCCCCTGTTCTACGCAACCCATATTTTAGTAAAGATTTATTCCTCTACAATTTCTCATCACATCAATCATTAGCTACAATCCTTACTCAAAAGGATGATGAAAAAAAAGAATCACATATTTCATTCATGAGCACCAACTTACAATGGCCAAATCTTAATTACCTCGTCATAGACAAGAAAACATACACATACTACAAAACGGTCAAACATTTCAGATCATATATCCTAAAGAATCATACTAAAGTCATACCTCATCCCATTGTATGATAAGTGTTCACTCAAAAAGAAATGGGTGAGAGAAGGGGAAATTGGATGGATGCCATCCAATAATTATACCTAGATATAAAACTGGCCAAGATAGTCAGAGGTCAAGGATTTTGCAAACTCACCATAGAAGCTCAGGACCGAGTTGATTCAAAATATTCTGGTTGGAAAAATGAATTATATCTATGGTGTAGTGAATTCCTATACTTACCACCCAACCAACACTCATGGTATGAAAATATATCTTATTTTCTCCATCATGGGACATGCCCTAGAAATCTAAATCCTAGAGAAATAAGATCCCTTAGGCTAAAATCTGCTCAATACCACCTTATAAATTCCATTCTTTTTTGAATGAATTATGATGGAGTACTACCTAGATGTCTTTAGTAGGATGATGTTGAAAAGTTATTAAAGGAAATTCATGACATACCAACAGGTGGACATTTTTCAAGGGAAACCAATACTCATAAGATGTTAAGGGAAGGGTACTACTATCCCACTTTGTTTATGGATGCTCACGCATATGTAAGAAGATGTAAAACCTTTGAGATAAGCATTGGGAAAGACAAGAAGGCATCTATCCCACTTCAACCAGTAACCATATCTAGGCCTTTTGAACAATGGGGAATATATGTCATAGGAGAAATTAATCCCAACTCTTCTAAACAACATAAATATATACTGACAACCATGGGTTATTTCACAAGATGGTCAAAAGTTATTCCACTCACTCACGTTAATGAAAATGTAGTGATCCAATTCATAGAAAAACGCTTAATAACAAGGTTTGGAGTACCTTTCGTCCTAGTATTTGACAACACTTATTAATTTTCCTCCACACTCTTGAAAAAGTTTTCTCTTGAAAAGGGATTCGTCATAAAATAATCCGCGAAATATTACCCACAATGGAATGGGGTTGCATAATCAACTAATAAAAACCTAGTGAGAATCCTAAAAAATATTGTCGTAGAAAACTAGAGGAACTGACATAATGCAATTTATAATGATTTATGGGCTGACAGGGTGACACCCAAAGAGGATTTGGGAAATTATACATATTTCCTAATATACAGACACAAATCCATCCTCCCAACTAGGTTATATCTTCCATCCTTACAGCTCTCCCAAGCATGAAGAGGTCAGTTGTCATCTAATATGCAACAGAGAATAGATTCCCTCCTCATGTTGGAGGAAGAAAGGGAAATGATAAAAGGAAGTTCGTTGCTCATCAACAGTTGGTCAAAAAATGGTTTGATAAACATAAAGCAAAAAATAAAATATTTGAAGTAGTAGATCTGGTCTTGAAATGGAAGAAGATGAATGATCCCAAAGGAAAGCACTTAAAATTTCAGAACCTTTGGCTCGATCCTTTTCAGGTAGCCGAGAAAATTGGTGTTGGCACATATTGT
The DNA here is from genome assembly GCA_009831015.1 of Picea engelmannii. NCBI lineage: Eukaryota > Viridiplantae > Streptophyta > Pinopsida > Pinales > Pinaceae > Picea > Picea engelmannii. Next base: position 852,071 of record ML785788.1, on the reverse strand, counting down.
TTTCAAAATCTGAGTGTGGAACTTGACACTCTCCCCAATGACCAAGCCCTAAAACAATTTTTCTCCTAAAAAAAAAAAGAAAGAAGGTTTTTTTTTTTTTCGTTTAGTATAATAAAGTCTGTTTTTTTTTTTGTTTGGTTTGATGAAGGGTTGTTTTGGGGTAAGGGTTTTTCCCTTTCTCATTTTGTTTTGTTTATGTTCTCCTAGATTTTATTTTTTGTTTTATTTTTTCTATAATGAGGTGTCTGAGTCTTGTTACTCTTCATTTGGGGAAACTCAACAAAGTAGACTATGCTCCTAACCTACTATTACATGTAGGGGAAGGAGAGGTACTATCCCAGTCACATGTTTTATTTTTATTCATAAACTATATCATATTTGTGTGTGCACATTACCTGGGGGTATCATAGACTGATTTTCCTATGTTCCAGTGAAGCTAAGGGAATAATGGTTTGATGGAATGCATGGTCTGAATTCCCTTGATAGAGAAGAAAAAGGGCCTACTTTTAAAGAAGGTCGATGAATAAATAATGTATTTTTATCCTCCTTAATAAATAGGTATCCTCCTCCCAGAATCATTCTTGGCATTCGTGCGATACACCAACTATCAAAATACATGTTTTTTATCAAAATAAAGCGAGGTGCAAAGTCCAGGAGGGTATGCATATATCTCCACCGGGGCTATGGATTCTCACTGACAAGGAAGCAAGGTATATGATATCGGGGTGACTCTGTTGGGGCTATGGATGCTCATTGACAGTGGTGCAGTGTTGTGAAGGAGTTTGTTTGAAATCTAAAGTATCAATAATAAAACATTATCTTATTAGAGGGTGCCCCAACCTATCTCTCATCTAGTGAAGGCATGGATCACTGGTTAAGAAGAAAGGGCATTGAAATTAGCAAAACCCCACAGAAAAGAAAGAATGCACAAACCCGAGAAAATGTGTATGCAATATTGTGGGTAAGTTTTTGGGAATAACATTTTGAATTCAAAGAGACTCTCAAACAATTTTCATCAAGAAAGGGAGCAAAGATTTGGTTTTCTCCCAGAGAATCGCCATCTATTGAGTCCTCATCACACCCTTAAAATTTTCAATTTTTGGGTACCACGTTTCCTTTTGATTATTTTACACCTTCTTCTTTTGGATTTATATAGGTTGCATATTTTTCCTTTGTTAAATTTATGCATTTTTTCCTTTTTTTTCTTTGCATTTAAAATCTCAATAAAATACAAATATTTCTCATGTTTTGCATCAGGAAAGAAAAAAAACAAAAGAAAGAATTAAAAAATGAGCAAATCACAACCTTTTCCAAAAACAAATTCCTATGAACTCATCGAGGGATGGAGAAAAGGATGTGTAAAAGAAGTGTCTATGATTCGGATCGAGGGAAAGATATGTGCATTTAGAAGTGGAACAAATTTTGTTGATCACTGATAAGCCATCGGTCATCGACATAATGTGTTAACATTTTCAGGAGTCAGAGGATTCCACCAATCACTGATAGATCATCGACGTCAGAAAAAATACGTGTAAGTCAAGAAGAAAAAAGGTAGAGTTATCCCCATGCTGATGAATTATGAGAACCATTTTTTATCAATATTATTCATTGGTCATGTATAAGGGAAAAACTCGATCGTTGTTGTTTACCTACAAGTAGTGTTTTTCATGTCACCTTTTGCACTTTCCACGTCACATGCCATGTGTCTTTCCATGGAGACTACTTGTACCGCCATTTCATCTTACACATCATCCTCGGAAAACTATATTCTACGTAATCACATATACGTCATATTGTATGGTAATGAAGGTTGACATCGCATTTTTCTACCAGTAGAAGAAGATCATAAGGGTTAGAGCGAATCGTCGATGTCGATGCATACATTGGCCATCGACAAGTTTTAACATAATAAAGAACTTAACATACACATTTTCCATGATGCCAATACTATGGAGGGATATGGACCGTTTGTTTCCTTTCTGGGTGAATTAGAGTCATCCATTAGTTTAAACACAGATCTAGCCGATGAAGGAAGATTATATCTAAAATAACTTGTGCAAAGGATTGCCATGAGTTTTGAAAAAATTCTAGAACTATTAAGTCAAAGGTTAGGGTCACTGATGCACATGAAATACTAGTTTTCCTTCCATGGCATTCCCCTCGAAACCCAAAATACATGAATAACTTGTTTAAGGACCCCTTTCTAAACAATCTTCGGTGTCAACAATATTTTTTCAAAGGAAAATGACACTTAACGGATACTCCTGATCTCTGATACTGCGCGTCGATAAATTCAAAATTTGAAATTGTCGATGAATTAAAAACAATGAGCCTTCGTGCCTATCAAATCATAATGAATTTACTCCCAAGAATGGCACAAATCCTGTTTTGATTTATGAATATTGTGATTATCATGTTGTAGTCCCTTCAATTAAATATAGACATGACAAGGTAAGACTGTGGGATATAGAAATTTGAATACGTAGTGACATTTCTTTTTCAATTTTTCATTTTGTTCAGGAAACTTTTGATTTCAATAAATAGGAGGAGAGAAAATCCACTGAGGATCCCTACCCAGTGCCATTTCATGGAAACACTAGTAAGACAAATTTTATCTGCAAAGGAGCTAAGCATTAAATTCTGTTGTGAATTTTTTTAGGTGTTATACATCGCCAAATTTTTTTTTGTCTTCTATATCACTTGAGACTCATGGTGGCATTCTAGTGAAGGACATATGCCTCCTCTAAGGTCATTAGTGAGGCACTCACCAAGGAAACCCAAAGGGAAATAGTCATAAGTTGGTGAAGGATCGAGTCCAACAGTAACAAGAGAGTTGGAATTTGCACTAAAAGTAGAATCTATGATTCAAATGTCGACCAAGAAGCAGTTCGTTCAACCACCATCATTCAGACATATAGAGGAAAGAATCATATATAAGGTACTCCTTCCACCTTGGGGTGATCTCTATAACAAAATTCATCAGGAATATTTTCCAGACTTTACGCCTCACATTGTCTGAGGGGCCAGGGAACAAGATGACTAAGTTTTTCCAAATATTAGATGGTCGTCCTTACATAGGGTGGCATGTCGAAATCCCTATTTTTCCTTGCGTATATACACTAGGATGGATAATGGGCCATATAGAAACTGAGAAATGTGTAATCAATAATGTGTAAGGGGAATGCATTGGTGTATTCCTTCTGGTAGAGGTGTGAAAGTATTACAAACTCAAACACCTGGAAGAAAGACTAAATACTGATTTTTTGGTTAAGTTATATAAACGTCAGAATACCAGCCAATTATTATATTCTTGGTGGAGGGAGGACAATAAATTCTTAAGCAGGACCACTGGCTAGTACAACACAACAAATCTTACAGAACCATGCATGTACTTAATGGCGTTGATCTGTCAATTGTATGGAGAAAAGGATTGTTCAAGATTTTCAGAATCCTGGATGCCATTGGCATATACCATTGTGATTTATGGAAGTAGTTTCAAATGGGGGGATATTATTTCAAGGAAATTGAGCATCACTATTCAACAAGCTCAGAAAACAAAAGAAGGTGAAACATTATCCTTTTTTATGGCATCCTTTTTGCTGGACGTAATCTGCGGGATAAATGTTTTCTCAGGTATGAATATAATATGTCATATCGTTGAGTTGTCTATACATGCGTATTTTAGCATCCTATGGGAAAACACATATAAGAAATTTCATGCTATGATATGTGATGAGTTCATAACTAGGATACATTTTATTACTTTTAGACAGAATTGTCCAATACTTTCATAAGCAACAAAGAAATGACATCCAAAGTACGTCATTGGTATCTGGAAGAGAAGAGAACTTATATCAGGGTTTTTGGAGCTATTGGTGCTCCACATCTAATCCCCGCTTGTGTCCTTGACCGTTTGGTGTTGGGGGAAATATTATGCCAAATCATTTTACAAGGTTTAAATGCCTCTCTGGTGAAAGACAAGAAGATGGATTTTATACCCTACGGTTTCCATATTGGATATTATATAGTCAAAGACACCATGCATTCCAAGCAAGAAGGAATGAGCCATTTGGAATATAGGTTCCCTACATGCCATTTTCACAAACATGATCCCAAAGGGCTAATACCCTAGCACGTAGGGGAAGTGGTGTCATATTGGCCTTACACCCACGATAGTTATGAAGATGAGGTCTTCACTGAAAATGCTCACGACTGGGAAGAGTTTCTTCAAAGAAAAGAAAATCCACAAATTACCATGTTTAAGGCTATGTAGTTGCAAGAAAAAAATGAAAATGTAGAGCGTACAATGGAGGAAGCTATCAGAGAACACGATGAAGTTAGAACAATGGAAGCAACATAGTCAACAAGAAGAGGAACAATGCTCCTAACCGAGGTAGAAAGGGTTATGAAAATGATGATACAGACCCCTTTTCTTCAAGATTTAGAAGCTCCAAGGATTGTCCCAGTTGAGATAGTCACACATGCAATCGAGCCAAATAATATTGAAGAGGCTCCACCAGAGAGGATCATCACTTAGGATGACCCAAGTTCGCTACAAACCCAAGTGGAGCAACCTACAATAGCTATATTTCCACAAAGATCTTATAGGACACCAACTAGAACAGGTGTAACCCTGGTTCTTATCAATTTAATAACCATATATGATGATGATGAAGGTTTAGAAACATCTTACATTGACCCAGTACCTATCACTTATGAGGAAGCGCTAGTAGAAATGTCTGCCCCAGCCTTAGAAGGACCATTACAAAATCTAGAAAGAAGGGACATAACAATTCAAATCACCCATGATAGTGTGACTTCTCTACAACTGGGAACTCAACCTTTAGATGAGGCAAGATCACCTCATAATTATGGGGATATTGGTAAAGAAAAAATTAATGCAGAAAATACATTCGGAGAAGAAAAGGGTTATTTGAGCATTGAAAAGGGTGACAATGATGAATAACAAGGAGAGGGGTATGAACAACAAGAAACCAATGTACCATCAATAGAAAATACAATGACTGCAGGATTTCCATCCAATTCCCCAACTCAGATAGTAGCACCACCACCTGGAATTGACCAACAGAGTGCCCCATCACCAAAACTCACAGAGGACATCCCCTCCGATGAATTAAAAGAGACAACCAACGATACAGAATAGTCTCCTATAAATTCGACACAAGAGAAGAAATTAACAAAAGAAGGTAGCAGTCAAGTACCTACCATGGAAAAAGGGAAGCAACCTATTATGTAACATTTCTATACTTCAGGGAGCTTGGGAAATTCCCTATCTTGGGGATATCAACATATTCCTGAACCTATTGACGAGGTTGTTGATGTGCAAGCTATCTCTTATGACAAGAAAAGAAAGGAGATAATGAAAAGAAATGTCAAAATAAGGAGGTTCACTTTAGATAGTACTATGTTCGTAACCATAGAAGAAACTTTATTTGATATAGAAAATAGCAAGGTGAGCAAGATTCTTGGAGTTAGGATGGCTATAATTGATGCCACCATCGATAGAGTGAAAAGGAATGAACAAGGAGCTACTACTATGATAAAGGAGTTAGATCATCTTCGACATGAAGTAGAGTATTATTAGGACTCCACTTAGGAAATAATACTTATAAAAGGTGATTTCATGGAGGTGTATAGTCCATTCAAAGAAGAAAGGGATATTTTCACGCCCCGGATAGAATATTACCAGGAAGAAACTCTTATGGGACTGGTGAAATACAAAGATATGTAACGATGGTCTGAAAATGGATATCATGATTTAGAATGGATTGAGTACATCAGAGAAGTGAAGATGGGTTGAGACATGAAAGAACATGGTATTTGGGTACTTGCAAATTATAGTATCACCAGAATACACAAGGAAATGAAACACTATATGAAAATGGTATAGGAACCTCATCAGAAAATGCAAGAAAGATGGGAAGAATGTGTGAAGAGATGGGAGAAAATAAATAAGGAAATGAGAGATATCTATCTACCATAGTTCAAACAACCCGAGGACTTCAAATACTTGCATTAAATAGTCAGGAAAAAAACTGAATAAGACTATGCTTATGAAGCAAAAAATTCACATATTTTGACCCTAATCACGGGACAAATGAAGAAGTTCATGAAGCCCCCAATCGAAGCATCAACAATTTTACAGTAGCTAAGTGCAAAGATTGATAAATACAAGAAATTTATGGTGGAGAAGAAAAATATCCTTAGTGCACCAATGGACCATCATAGGTTTCCTTATGCCAACACATGGGAAGAAATATTTTTCCAGTGGTCAGAATATGAGAGGAATAATCCACTGCAGTAGAACATCAAGACAACTAGGGATAACAAGTGAAGGACATGTGGATTAAGTCCACTTTTCTTTTGTTTACTTGATAATACTCAACGTAGTAGCTATTTTTAGACAATTTTCTTTTATAAATAAAGACATCAACCATGTATTAGGGGCGATGGTTTTTTCATAAAGAAGAGGATTTTATTTGTAAGAGAATGATCCAGGTGGATATTGGTGGCCACCCACCTATTCCAAATTCCAACTAGCCCATCTTGACAATTTTCAGTTCAACATGTTTCTCTATAATGGGGGCATTTCTTTGTAATTATGGGTTCTTCACTTGCGGGGCTATTCAGAATCCCTACACAACATCCATATTGGTATTGGTTGTCGCCCACCTATTCCAACTAGCTTATTTTGGAATTTTTCATGTCAGTACATATTTATGTACTTCCAGGGCCATTTTTGGGCTCTAAAAATTGTTTTCTTGTCTTACCATAGTAAAACTATAGACGAAGTTAGCATTTTATGACATAATGAATAGTTCTCAAAAATACCTTTCCAACAGACTATCACACGCCTAAAACGAAGATCGTATGCAAAAGTTACAACCCTTGGAAGTTAATGTACTAACTTACCCCAACGAGGCCCACATGACTTTTGGTGTTTCATCTCCTAGGGTTAGGTTTTTGGATGTCTAGGGTTTTTTCATTCATTTTTATCATAAAAAGTCATTAAGAGCCTCATTGTAATCATCTTCTTGTGAATGAGAATAGCCGTCACATCTCTCCTTAGAGAAAAAGATGGCACCATTCTAGCGAGTCTTGCACTCTGTATTTTTACAGTATCTGTACTTTTCTTTCATTAATAGAAATTATGTATTTCTGTATTTATGTATTTCTATGTTTATAGAATTATTTATGTGTATTTCATTGTAATACCTCTTCTTTCATTTTGTTCAAAAAATAATCTGGATCAGTGGGATAAAATATGTCCCCGACAAGGTCTGAGTATAGCAAGTTGGGTCTCGAGCTTGTCTCTATTGAGGAAAATTTCTCTCGTATGCGCAATAAACCCTAGATCATGGAAGAAAAGAAAAAGGACAGAGCAAAGGATTCTATTAACCTGTTGCTTGAGAAATCTCTCGTGTGATAGAGGGACGAAATGATGGAGAGATTTTCCCACATAGTTCAATGTCTGTTGATAGAAACATGCACATCTTCATCAAGCAACCACTTTGGAGGAACCTCTCCCTTCAAGGTACATGTTAATTTTTATATTCCCATATTTGAAGGTTAGATAAATGGAGATGCCTTAGAAAAATGGTTAAATCTTCCAGAAGGTTATTTCTTTGTTCATAATTTTTCCGAAAGAGAAAAGATCATCTTCTCACTCCTCGAGGATCTTTCCCATGTCAAACATTGATGGGAAACTTACTGGGAGAAAAGTTCCACAGAGTAATATGGAATATATGGGGCCAAACACACTTGGTATTTTTTTGTGTATGCGGTGAAGGAACAATACTATCCTATTGATAACTATGAATACCAGTACATAAGATGGAACACACTACGACAAGAGAAGAGATAAACATCATTGGGAGCAACCTATCGATATGTTGTCAAAATCGAGAATAAATTTAGGCACCAGAAAAAATGGGAGTTCGGGTCTGCAAATCCATAACAACAAAAACAAGGTAAAGATGACCCTAACCAACATCCTCCCGACAACCAGTCCAAGAAATAGGAAAATAAGGGTAAAGTAAATATGAAGAATGACACTGGGAAGTGGTGCGACTTCCACAAAATCCCCTGGAACAACATTGATGAATGTCACTCGAAATAGCCAATGGTGGTCAAGGTCAAAGACAATGAGTCGAACCCTGATTATGAATCTAATCCAAAAAATATTGAAAATAGACAGATCATCGACGCAAACCCCACTGCTACTATCGCGACCACAACAATTCAACCATAAGAACTAGTAGATCCTAAATAGGGGGAGCGCCTCTTCCATTCATAGATGTGGGTGAAGGGGACCCCATTGCATTTCATTGCTCATAGCGGTAGCCAGAAGAACCTCATCTTAGTCGAGGTCATCAAATAGTTGGGGTTTTCGACAACACCATACCTGCAACCATATAATATTGGGTAGCTTCACCAGGGATGAGCTCTCCATGTCAGCCAATAGTGTCGCCTTTCCTATGACATCCATCCCTTCAAGGATGAGGTAGTGTGTGATGTTTCCCCTCTTAATTTCTGTGATGTTGTTTTTGGCCAACCATATATGTGCAAACTTCATGCTATTTATGAGTCTTGACCCCATAGTGTCATTATTACTTTGGGGGGTCAACCCTATAGGATACTAGAGGATTTTCCCACTACTGTTCCACCAATGGAGTGCCACAAGGTAATCTCTCATAGTACAAAATTCATCCTTTTCACAGTTTGTTCAAAGGATGCACAAAAGGCCACTACAACCATTGCAACCTCAACACCTTCTATCTAACATAAGCAGATTGTAGAAGAGAAAAAATATATTATTTATTCACCTACAATGGTCCTGCACAATACCCTTTCAAGCCCAAAGACAACAGGTTGGTGGAACAGATTCAACCTCGCCGGCAACATGTCCGTGACAGCCTTCCACAAACCAAGAAACGCAACTTCTCCAACAAGGCATGCAAATCACCAAGATTCATATTGAGAAAATGCTTTCCCCTCTTTCCTAGACACTCAATGCAATGGAGACCATTGTTTTCTAAGGGGGGAGGATTGATCCACGTGGATATTGGTGGCCACCCACCTATTCCAAATTCTAACTGACTCATCTTGATAGTTTTCATTTCAACATGTTTCTTTGTAATGGGGACATTTATTTTTAATTGTGGGTTCTACACTTACAGAGCTGTCTAGAATCCCTACAAAACATCTAGGTGGATATAGGTGGTCGCCCACCTATTCCAACTAGCTTATTTTGGAAGTTTTCATGTAAGTACATCTTTTTGTACTTCTAGGGACGTTTTGGGGCTCTGAACAATGTTTTGTTGGATTTCTATAGTTGAACTATAGACAAAGTCAAAGTTTGATAACATAATGTGTATTTTTTGAAAAGACCTTTCCAATGGGCTCTCACATGCCTAAAATGGAAATCGTATGCAAACGTTACGACATCGAGAAGTTATTGTACTAACTTTCCCCAATGAGGCCCACATGACTTTTGGTGCTTCATCTCTCAGGGTTAGGTTTTTAGATGTCTAAGGTTTTGGCATTCATGTTTATCATAAAAACGATTTTAGAGCCTCATTGTAATCATCTTCTTGCAAATGAGAAGAACCATCACATATCTTCTCAAAGATAAAGCTTCCACCATTCTAGGGAGTCTTGCACTATGTATTTTTACAGTCTATGTACATTTCTTTCATTAATAAAAATCATGTATTGTTGTATTTCTCTGTTTCTGGAAATTTTTGTGTATTTGATTGTTATATCTCTGCTTTAATTTTGTTCCAAAAATAATTTGGATCAAAGAACTATTTCTCAGACAAATATTATTGAATTCATAAGTTCTGCATAGAACCAGAAGCATTTTTCATCTAAAGCGTGAATGTGATTGAACCTGTGGATTGTTTCCATTATCAGCTTGATATTTGTTGTTGTCTTGAGTAAGATCTGTTATGATTATTTCTTAATTTTATCTTATAATTCTTTACAGTTCTTTATTTCAAATTGATGAATGAAAATCGATAATTTTTAACATGTGATGTGTGGTAAGGTGTGGTGAAATTATTTTCTAGCCTCTGTTATATTGCATGGGTACTCTTTTTCAAGATTGCTCTCAAATAATATCTAGTGGTCTGGAAAGGTGATGGTATTATTGCTAATATGAACTTGACATAGTTGTTGTTTTCATACCGGGGCAAAAAGGTTATCCAAAGGCCCAATTTTCTCCCAGATAGATCATTTTTTTGTTGTTATTACTTTTCTTTCAATACGTTATAAAAAACATTATGACAAAACTAAAAAGAGACCTTCTTTATTAGGAGGAATATTTGAAAGGTGTGTGTGTGTGTATCATTGTTAAATTCCATCGAAACTTGTTGGATCATTGATATGGATAATTGCACTACTATTAAGCAATAAAGAGTCTAAATGGGCCTCATTGGTAGGTAAAATTCCTAATTTTGAGTCAAGGGAAATTATGACCCCTCAACACGTTCCACAAAATATAAGGTAGCATTGTTCCATGTTTGCAGGTGGGGATCATGAATTTCCCATTGTTGGGCTACCTGACCAATGAAGGATTCCACTAATCTTTGCACCCTCCCATGTTCTCCGACTGAATTAGATACTTTATTGACATGGAATGTCAGATAATTTCTTTCATTGAACCATAGGGGAGCTCCCATTTCTGTATTGGTCGAAATGAGAGTTGGCATTTTTTTTTTTTTGACAGCATGAGAGTGACTGCTTGTATTGAGAAGCATGTTCTTGATTGCTTTATTGGAATTGTTTCTAACGACCAACACTCCTTTTCTTAGGATTCATAATTCTCTATTTTCTAATTAAAATATTTTGTATCTGAATTATGTCCCATCGACAATGGTGTTCCAACTAATATTTCTCCTTCAATGTTTGGCTCGACATTATTTTTTTGCTCGTTCATTATTTTGGTACAGTCGGCTAGCCTCATGGGATTCATACCATGTTCTATCCAATGTTTTACTTATTTTGGATCCAAGGGTATTGTTGGATTACTAAGAGGGGGGGTGAATAGGTAATAGAGAAATTTAACCATTTTTAACCATAAAATGCAAGTGTTATATCAATGTAGCATTATCATCCAATAGTTGCAGAGTAAATAAACAATGAAAAAATGAACAATCATACACATACACAATACACCAATGTTTTTACATGGAAACCCAAAGTGGGATAAAACCACATAATGTTTTTTCTTATATGTCTTTAAGAGTTACAGTCATTGGAAGCACCATCTTATTTATTTTTCCAGCTGCAGCTGGAAGGAGGCTCCAACCCCCTAGTTTCCCAAGATACAACCTGAAGGAAGCTCCAACTCTCCAATTCTCTGGCTACAACCAGAAGGAGGATACAACCCTATATGTTCTCTAGCTACAATCGGAAGGTGGCTACAATCACCTGTCCTTGCCCCATCCAACCACCCTGAAATATAAGTAGAATGATGAAACCATTGTTACACTATCACTGTGAGATATACCACTCTAAACTTGTACCAATCAACCTGTAATCAACTTGTACCATAAACAAGTGCATCAACCATTCACCAACCTGTACCAAACAACCTGTAATCAACATGTACCACAAACAAGTGAATCAACCATGCACCAACCCGTACCTCAACATGTACCATCAACGAGTGCATACCCCATGCACCAAATATGTACCTATCATGCATAAAATACACATAAAATATGACTCATCAAGATGTACCAACATCATCAACTATACACTTCATGTATGTGCCAACACATCAACTACTTCTCTCAACCATGTACCCAACATGTACCTCAACCATATACCAAATACATATATCAATATAACTATCAAAATTTCTCTAGAAGTACATCACACTATCCATAACCAAATACCATAAACCATTACATCAAACCATATTCCACAACCTCAGTATTATACAGCCTCTATCTGTAACATACCTCAACCAAAATCCCTCATCAATTTCATCATCCAAATATGATTTGTAACTCTTTAATAGACCTGGTGTATATGATCACATACCTTCAAACCTTCCTAAACTTTAAAAACAAGAGACTAGCATTTTATCAAACTTTACTTTAGTCTGACATGACTAGTTTTAGATTAGTCAACAACCCTAACTTGAAATAATAATAACTATGTACCTGTAATGAATAAAGATATGAAAATAGTACACAATGTTCTTCCTTGTATTTTATGCAATTCCTCCAGATTTCTCTACTTGGGACCACTCAGAAAAAGAGTTATAGCAAAAATGACATACCTTGTTGAATTTTGTCTTATTCTAGAGAGCGAAGTTGTAGATCGTGCCCCGCACGGAATATTTGTTGTATGGATATGAAAATGGTACATAGAATACTAGTCTGTACTATAACCAATAAATTTTGTCTTACTGAATTTGGATCTGTTTTGAATAATCTATGACGTTTTTACCTGAAACACCTATTTTAGACTAGTTTCAGGACTAGCCACAAACCCTATTTTCTACGGAGTGTAAATACAAAAATAAAATGACCCACAAGATGAAAGTTTTATCACAACTACTTGGATATGTTTCCTCAACAGCCTCTATATTGTGTGGTCTGAATCATTCTAGAAAAAACGTTATTGCGAAAAGGGTGAGATGACCTGTAAATAACATACCTTAGAAAGCATCATCAAACAAATTTATTCTCCCTTGAATTTTGACCTTCTTAACTTCACATTCCCTGTGAAATTCAGCTTATATATCCTTTGGTTACGTTAGTCACTTGTATATATTCAATATTCTCAAGTGCAATTCAATGAGATACCCTTACCTCTTATTTATACTTTTATGTAGCTTCCTCAAGGGGTTACCTTCTAACCATCTTAAACCACTTTCCTTATTTTAGGGATAACCCACTTCTAACCACTTGTCCACTTAGTAATTTATCCATTAAATTTATTATTTAAGTCATTTCTTTTGTATTCACTACTTATAGTACACTCATCACTTCACTTTATTATTTACCTTCTAAAATCTCTTAAACAAGTTTCCTTACTTTAGGGATAACCCACTTCTAACCACTTGTCCACTTAGTAATTTATCCATTAACTTTATTATTTAAATAATTTATTTTGTATCCACTTTGACTTATAGTACACTCATCACTTCACTTTATTATTTAAATAATTTCTTCTTTGCAACCACTTTGACTACTTTGACCTTTTGGGGCTTCTAGATGACTCATGGGGGTTCTCCAACTTCACATGGGCATAAATCTCTAACCGTGAAGAGTTATGTGACGTTCCACATACAACCGGAAATGGAATGACATGTAATATCCATATAGAATAGTATTACTTTCAAATATACTAAAAATTATACAGTTATACATCAAACAAACTTGGGTCCATTACCCAAACCTTTGTGCTACCAGAATTCGCTACCGGACTTTCTTCAAGGGTTGACATTAATGACAACCAACACAAATAATAAACAATATCCCCCTTTGGAATTGATGTAAACACTTTGATGCAATACTAAAGTCATATCACTCATGCTCCCCGTGTTACCATCGCTCCCCCTGGAACCATGCCTTTGTCCTCTTTCCCCAAGAAATTCTATATTTTCATCTGATGAATCTCTCCCCCCTTTGTCGTCATTTTCAAAAGTATCTTTCCATCTGGGGTTGCTCTCCCTGATGAAATCTTCCTGAAACCGATCTCCCAACCTGAACTGTCTTCTTTATGGTGCTTCCTCGTGTAAATATAAGACATATAATATAAGCATTCAAAAGAATTCATTTTGGAGTAGAAATTACTTCGAGTCTCTGGCGAAGATACTCAAAGGATTCCCATGGAAGTGGCTTTGTAAAGATGTTTACCACTTGTTATTTGTTTCCTTCATATTCAACTCTGATGTTCTTCTCTGCAACCTGTTCCCGTAGAAAGTGATACTTGATTGGAATGTGCTTCGTCTTGGAGTGCATCACCTAGTTATTTGAGATATTGATGGTGTTTGTATTATCACAATAGATTGGAATGGACTCATCATACTCAACCTATATATCTGTCAAAGTTTGTTTCATCCATAGAACCTATGTACAACATCTTGCTGCTGCAATATATTCTGATTTAGTTGTAGATAAAGATACTGATGATTGTTTCTTTCTTATCCAAGATACTAAACACTCACCCAAGTAGAACACTTCTCCATTGGTGCTTCATCAGTCATAAATGTGACCTGCCCAATTTGCATCTGTGTAGGCAATAAGTGATAGATCCTTTTCTTTTGGATACCATAATCCAAACTCTTTTGTTCCTTTCAGATATCTAAAAATCCTCTTCATTGCCAAGACATGTGATTCCTTTGGTGTTGCTTGAAATCATGCCACATGTCCAACTGCTTGTATTACATATGGTCTAGATGTTGTCACATATAGTAAGCTACCAATCATTGACCTGTATTGGCTCTGGTATGTAGACTTTGAATCATCGTCTTTTCTCAACTTGCAACTAGTTTTCATAGAAGTGGTAACTGGTTTGCTATGTTCCATTCCAAACCTCTTTAGCATTTCTATGGTATACTTAGTTTGAGAAATACAAATTCCTTGGTAGAAAGAAGGATAGTTCTCCGAGTAATGAAATTTCAAATTCATTCTGCATATCCTTTGCAAATCATTGGCTTAACCTGTCATCATTACTTCCAAAAATAATATCATCAACATAAACTTCAATTAATAAAATACTATCTTGAGTTACCTTGATGTAGAGGTTGTTGTCTGTACTTCCTTTTCTGAAACCTACCTGCTATAGATATTTATCTAGTCTAGAGTACCATGCTCTAGGATCTTGTTTTAGACCATACAACGCATTCTTCAATTTACACACATAATCTTCTTTCTCTGAAAACTAAAATACTTCTGGTTGTTCAATGTAGACTTATTCTTCAAGTTCCCCATTCAGAAAAGTTGATTTCATGTCCATCTGATACACTTTAATATTCTTGGAGCATGGATAAGTTAAAAGAAATCAGATTTCTTCCATTCTGGCAACTGGGGAAAATGTCTCTTCAAAGTCGATTCCTTCAACCAGTGCATATCCTTTACATACCAATCTAGCTTTGTTTCTTGTAACCTGTTTCATCAATTGTTACATTGATTCTTTTAACCCGTTCCACAACTTTTTTCAATATCAGATTGTAACACTTGTATGCTTTCCTTGTACTTGAGTA
Organism: Picea engelmannii; assembly: GCA_009831015.1. NCBI lineage: Eukaryota > Viridiplantae > Streptophyta > Pinopsida > Pinales > Pinaceae > Picea > Picea engelmannii. The sequence goes on along the minus strand of ML785788.1, from coordinate 836,824 downwards.
ACCAACAAGTACTCCTTTGTCCACACAAGAATCAAACTTTCCCATTCTGCCATCTTCTCTTTTGATGTAGCATTTTCTTCCAAATACTTTGAAGTGCTTCACATTTGCTGGTCTTCATTTCCATAGCTCGTAAGAATTTTTGTCTTTGTTGCTTCTGAGCATTACTATGTTTTGAATGTGAACTGATGTATGCACTGCATGTGTCCAAAAAATATCTGACAATTTTGAATCCATTAGCATTATTCGAGCCATTTCCTATTTAATTATCATGCATTATGATAATGTTCCTTTGTCTCTGAATCACTCTCTGAACCAATCTATGAACCCATGCTCTCATCCACTATCATATATCTGTCCAAACCTGCTAAGTGTTCTTACTAATCCATCTCTGTCCATACTGTCCAAGACTCTACTACACAATTGTCCATAATGCTGACCCATTTATCACTATACTATCATGAAGTCTTCACTACTACAACTGATTGTACTTCTACTAATTGAATGCTCTAGAATTGTTTTCTCAAACCATGCAAGTTTCTTGAAGGATGGTTCTTTGGTATATCATAGCTATCACATAGACTCCTCCTGTCTAATATTCATATTACATGGGAGTCTCTAAGTTGGATGTCTCAGAAAAATTCCTTCTCTAACGTGTATTCATCATAATCTTCATTGATAGACTCATCATCTCTCTAAGCTCTGACTTTTTTCTTTCTTTCTATGGATTCATCTTTCACTACAATGCCTGAAAGTACAATCTCTTGAACTTGTTCCTTATTTACCTGTCCTTATTTTCTTTCATCTATTTTCCAAACATTTATGTATCTGATGTAACAACCCTAGTTGAATATATGCTTAGGGATTATTAAGTAAAATTAATTAGATAATTAATTGTCCTAATATGTTTTTAATTAAACAATGATTAGCATTAATAATATTAATTAAATATTTATTTATTTATTAATTAATTGTTTATAACTTTTGATTAATTGATTAATTAATTAATTAATTACATGTCACATTCAATGACTTGGGTAATAAATTTAAGGGGCTTAATAATTTTAATTTGTTTAATTAAATGTTTTACGTATGCGAGAGGAGATAAGACATTAAAGAAGAGGATAAGATATTAAAGGGGGAGATAAGGAAATTAATGAGGGGAGGAGAGTCGGCGAAGGAGGATATGATGGGGAAGAGTCTTACGGGGAGGACAGTCATTCTTTTGGAGGAGGAAGCATTTTGAGGGGGAGGATATATTTTTCTGTGGAGATCTCTGGTGTGAGGAGTTTTGTTTTGGGGGTTTTTAGTGAATTAGAAGCAGGGGGCACCGGTTTGCTGGGGTTTTTGGGCATGGGGGCCAGGATATCCTTACGGTATCCTGGAGCTAGGGAGCCAGACAGGCTGCTCCTAGCTGGCAGGGAGGAAAACATGGTTTTGGGCAGTGTTTGACACAGTTTCAACTTCAGCATTGGACCAACGGAGTAGCGAGATTTAGCATCAGAACCAGGTAATTTATTTATGAAATTGCTAAGTTAGGTGGATGAATATGTAATCTATTTCATGCTATGGTTAACTTTAATTTTTTTTTGCTGATTATTACATGCTTTTACGATGATTAATGAAATATTACGCATGGAAAGAAATTTATGTTTAATTATACAAAAATTTTAGGGTTTAAATAATTAAGGTTCCTACACATGGTATCAGAGCGATTTGTTTGAAATATGGGCCTGCAGGGCCAAGCTCTAGCTCCAGCTCCACCTCCTACAAGCCAAACCCACTAATATCTATTATATGCAGATCAATATATATCTTTATACATAATGCTTCCTCCTCCCAATAATTAAAGAAAAAGGCATATAAATAGGCATAGATGAAATTATAGGCATATAAATGGGCATATGTAAAAGACATTTATTTAAACTGTAAAAAAAATAAAATATGCATATAAATGGAGTAAAATATATATATATATATATATATATATATATATATATATATATATATATATATATATATATATATATATATATATATATATA
>ML785788.1:819754-834722 GCA_009831015.1 Picea engelmannii | reverse complement strand
TACACATTTAACCTATTTTAATATATACCACATATTTATGCACCGATTCCACAAGAAAACACATCAACCATCCACATATCTCAACACCAAACCCACCAGACCTTGCCTTAACTCATCTATAATTGACAGAGCATAGTTAGCTCCATCAGAAAGCTTCTCAACAACCTCTGCATTCACCTCATCACTGTGGAGATATTTTTCAAGTCGATGAAGAGAAACCACAGCTTGTGCTGCTACAGTGAGTAATTGAGGAAAGGATCTCAGAGGCTCTTAGAGAATGCGAAAAGTTGAAATTGCAGTAAAAACTTGACCTGGAGTAAGCTCTATCTGCATCAGTATGCATGAGCCAAATGATACAACAGAAACTGCAAGAGGTGATAACCACAACAGAAAAATGGTTACAGCAGCAGTTTACATAATCCTCATTATCCAAATGCGTTCTTTAGCACGAGCAGCATCAACTTTCCTATGAAACCATTCATGCCAGGCCTGCAACTTAATAATCTTCATGTTGCTTATTGCTTCATTAGTGACCTTCATATGGTTATCTTTGGAAGATAGTACCTGTGTCATATATTTCTGTTGTTTAGATGCTAGGAATAAACAAATAACCATTGCAATTACCATAGTATCCAAACGCCAAGACGTCGAGGAGCTCTCCAGTGCCATGCATCAATTCACTGGGAGGAGGAACCCATGGGGAGGAGCCGCATGCTGCAAACAAAAAAATATTTTTTTTCTTAATAAAAAAAAAAAAAATTAAATTAAGCACCAAAACACAAAGCCATAACACAAGCACCCAAACACAGAGCCAACACACAAATCCCAGCGCCAAGCCANCCGATCATGAGCCACTCTGAGTCTTTTTCTCTGTATGGAAACCCCCGCTCACTGGCTGGATTTCTTTAAAGGATTTCACGGCTTCATCTGGCCGATCTTTATTTTTCGGCAATGTCAAAACTTCCATCTCTCCCTCCCTTTCCTTCAGTGGTATACGACCCTTCCGTGGTATTTTTTTTTCGAATCAAGGATGAGTAATGCTTGAATGGGATTTGGATAGAATTAGCACCGAGGACTGGAACGTTAGCCAATCTCAGTCAATCTCAGAATGCTATATGCCACCAAGAAGACATAAATAAAGAAGTGGACTGAGCTGGGGAGCTTTATTCATTTCAGGACGAGACAGGAAAAAAAAAAGGGTCATTTATCTTATTGGGTTTATCTGAGCCCTTGGTTCATATCCAAGCCAGCAAGCAGGAACTTAACCTAAAAGAAAATGATGCCCATCCCGCTAAACATAGGTAAACGTCATGAAATTCGTACCCAGTGCCAGCACAATGAGCGTAGTGAAGGCCTGTCAAATAGAATAATGTGTTGCTAGTTTCTTACAATGAGCAACTTAAAATCAAGCAGCGCCAAAAGAGTCCAACAAAAACAATCAACAATGAAAACATACCTGGGTGGGTGAGAAAAAGTTCAGAAAAAAGCTCAATACTTGAGCCAAAAAAAAAAAATACAGACGCAGAGCCAAAAAAAGAAAGAGAGCTACAGGTTATAGCAATCGATGGGAATGGAACCCTTGACTCCATGAACCAAACAAACAAATGACAGACCTATTCAGAAAATTACGAGAGAAGCCAGCCATGAACCGCGACTCCTGGACCACGAGATTCAACTAATTCCATTGACTAGAAAAGCCCGAGTTGTAGGTAGTATGGAGGAGAGGGTTAACCATGGCGGCCATGCTCCCTCACACCTCCCCACACAACCACAACAAAGGAGGGAGAAATAGAAGAGTCTAGGGTTTAAAAGAGATGGTCAATTTTTTATTCCAAATAAAGGAGAGCGAAAGGCACTTGGGCTGCATGCAAGCCCCACGTTGTCGACTTAAAAGTCTTAGGGAAAGTGGGCCTCATGCAATCCCCACGTTGCCAATTCAAAGTCTTTTTTTTTTTTTTTTTTAAATTTGGCTTAATTTTAATTTTAGTTGTTTATATTAAATTTTCTTTTATCTGTATTTTTTTAATTTGTTTTAGGTTGAAATATATATATATATATATATATATATATATATATAATATTTTTTTAAATGATATTTAATTACACTTGAAAGTAGTTTTCAACGTAATTTTTAAACATTTAATATATCATTTTAATATATTTAAAAAAAAAATCAAATTAAAGATTCAATTAAAGTGTAATTATTAAGTTTAATAAAGCTTAATTATGAAGTTTAATAAAGTTTAAATAGTAAGTTTAAGTAAAGTTAATTAGTTTAATTTAAGGTAAAATAAAGTTAAACTACATTAAAAGTTAATTAAAATGTTAGAGGGTCCATGGGTTTTGAACCCAAGACCACCCACCAAGCGAAGCGCCTTAAGAAGAGCACTAACGCCAACACACCCTCATAAGTCTTTACAAATAAATTCATATACTTAAATAGATTAATGGTAACAGAGTGTATCCCAAAGTACAAACTCCGATTATCCAAGCGTCAAGCTCACGATACCTTACACACAACTCATCGAGCCAATCGCCGAGCCCTTTCATTCCATTCCACCAGTCAAATCCAAGCGCTAAACTCCAATGCTTGAAAGCCACTCTACAATCCTCAAGACTCGCACCTGCAGCCATCGAGACACACAATTCAATGCATATGTACAACGTGCCAAGGAGAGCCTACGAGTCAAGCATCGAAGGATATTTAGTTGTAAGAGAAAAGTTTAAAGGACTTAGACTAGGACAAGCGGGAAGGAGGTGGCATACACACTAGGAGAGTAAGCTAGAGGAAGTGGCGAGTATGACGCAAGGCTAGCATAGCTACCGGGCAAGGGAGTCAATAGTTTTCTTAGGCGAAGAAATCAAGCTTAGACGCTTTAGCCCTAACCTAGCCAATCCCCTAAAGAGAGTAATGTATGTTTACAGACAAGTAAAGAAAAACTTATGCCTAACCCTATTTCTAGTTTGAGTAGCACCAATTTGAATCGTCCTTGAACTCACACTGACAAATTTGGTTGATGTGGGTTAAATCATACAGGATGGTCAAGACTCGAGGGAATCAAGGAAAGGGAGCATCGTCGCAGGCACCGCCAACATCGCCAGTGTCGCCGCCACCATTGCCCGAACTATCTCTCATACTGTGCTTGTTGGAGGCCATAAATGAAACTTTAAAGGGGCGACAACCAGCAGGGACCGAGGTGGAACCCCCACCATCTGGAACGGGTAATCCAGAAGAGTCAAGGGATTCAGGGGGAGGACCTCCACCCAAATACATCATGCGAGAATTGTATAAGATCAAACTTCCAAAGTTTGTCGGGGGTCATGCCAGTGAATGCGCAGAAGCATGGTTGGAAGGCATGACAAGGTGTTTTGCCTTAAGGGACTATGCATCCAACTCAAAGGCAAAGATCACAATTTTTCAATTAAGAGACAACGCCTTGAACTGGTGGGGCAACCTGGAAAGACAACTGCACCTTACCCTAGACATAGTATCTTGGGAACTTTTCAAGGAGAGGTTCCGAAGGAAATATCTGCCAGCATACTATGAGGAACAAAAGGTATGGGCATTTCATGCCTTAGTACAGGGAAACAAAACTGTAGAAGAATATGAGATCTGATTTATGAAATTGGTCAAATATGTTTCATATATGGATAATGACCAACGACGGGCAGAGCACTTCGTCTATGGATTGAACCCTAAGATAAGAGCTATGGTACGGATGTGGAAACTGTCTTCAGTAGCGGAAGTTGTGGAAAATGCGCGTTATGCGGAGGAACACATGAACTTAACCGGAGGTACAAGACCGATCTTTCCGCATCATCCTGGATTCGTGGGAAAGGCCCCTAGGAAATTTCCCAGGGGAGGGGGCTCAAGGCCACCTCCATATGGTAACAGAGTTGCACCAAGGACAGTAACCGCAGGGATTTCAATGGCAGCGAGTGCAGCATCTCATTCATCACCAATGACGCAGACAGGTCCACGACCATCTCAGGGAACATCTAGTAGGGGCAGGGGTTCCAGGGGAAGGAACTCATTTCAGAGACAGTCACATAATAGTGTGCAGGTTCAATCTCGTGTTACCTGTTGGAGATGTGGAGGACCCCATTACCAGCGTGACTGCCCAGAGTTACAATCAGGATTCACGCATAGAGAAGGAAAGGCCCCGATGGGAAGAGCAAGTAACAACCACCATATTTACGCAGCGGTTAATAATCGCCAGGCCGAGCATCAATCCACGGTGGTGGAGTCATCAGGTACACTAAATCATATCAACGTTAAGATTTTATTTGATTCTGGTGCTACAGATAGTTTCATTTCACCATCTTCATTAGAAAAGAGTGGGTTGGTAGCCTACGAGCACGATGAATTTAAACAAGTCGAGATGGCTTCGGGGGAAAAGAAAGTGGTAGGACCTAGTGTTGATAATTGTATAGTATACCTGGGAGTGTGTACTACCAGGTTGAAGGTATATGTCACTGCTCTCGGGGCATATGACCTAATCATTAGAATGGATTGGTTAGCAGCTCACCAAGATTTGGTAGATTATTTTGCAAAGAAGGTGCTTTGTGTCGACGATGAGGGAAGGCCAATAGAGATCCAGGGTGTACGGAGAAAAGTTTCATTACGCTTTATATCAATTATGAAGGTTAAGTGATGCTTGAGACAAGGGTGTCGATTATATGTAGTCGAAGCAGTGAATGAAAGGAAGGGACCCTCATTGGATCAGTACCCGGTATTGTCAGAATTTAAGGATGTTTTTCCGAATGAGTTACCAAGGTTACCTCCTGAGAAGGAGCTTGATTTTACTATTGAGCTAAAACCTGGTGCAGAACCAATTTCCAAAACTCTGTATTGGATGAAAACGCCAGAACTTTGTGAGTTTCAAATGCAGTTGAAAGAGTTACTGGACTTAGGGCTAATAAGGCCCAGTGTCTCACCTTGGGGTGCACCAGTAATTTTTGTAAAGAAGAAGGATGGATCCTTACGACTGTGTATAGACTATAGGGACTTGAATCATGCTACAGTGAAAAATAGGTACCCAATGCCGCAAATAGATGACCTCTTTGATCAGATGAAAGGAGCAGTGGTATTCTCAAAGATCGATTTGCGATCAGGGTATCATCAGTTAAGGATTAAGGAAGGCAATATCCCAAAAACTGCCTTTCGAACTTGGTTTGGACATTACGAGTTTGTCGTAGTACCTTTCGGATTGACCAATGCACCAACAGTATTCATGAGCCTCATGAACGATGTATTTCGGAAGTACTTAGACCGTTTTGTACAAGTCTTTCTAGATGACATCCTCATCTATTCCAAGAACAAAAGAGAACATGAGGAACACTTACGAGTAGTGTTGTCCTGCCTTAGAGAGAACAAATTGTATGGGAAGTTGCCGAAGTATTCCTTCTTTCAGAAAAAGATCCACTATTTAGGTCATATCATTTCTGGCGAAGGAATCTTTGTGGACCCAGCAAAGGTAAAGGCCATTATGGAGTGGCCAGTGCCAAAAAATGCCCATGAGGTGAGAATCTTCATGGGGCTAGCAGGTTATTATCGAATATTTGTGGAAGGATTCTCAAAAATAGAGAAACCCATCACCACTTTGCAATGAAAGGGGGTCAGGTATGAATGGACAGAAGAGTGTGATAGTGCATTCATTGAGCTTAAGAGGTTACTAACTAGTGCGCCAATTCTATGAGTGCCAGATATGGAAAAGGACTTCACAGTCTGTACGGATGCCTCGAAGCAAGGGTTGGGGGCCGTGCTAATGCAGGATGGAGGAGTGATAGCTTATGTGTTAAGAAAGTTGAAGAAACACAAAGAGCTATACATGACTCATGATTTAGAGTTGGCAGTTGTAATGCTAGCTCTGAAACTTTGGAGGCACTATATTGTGGGGAGAAACTTTGAGCTCAAAACGAACCATCAAAGTTTAAAACATCTCTTCACTCAAAGGGATCTGAATGCTAGGAAAAGGTGATGGAGTGAGTTTATGAGTGAGTACGATTTTGGTATTTCGTACATCAAGGGAAAGGAAAATGTGGTCGTAGATGCCTTGAGTAGGAGACCACGTATCTTCTCCTTGGTACCCTTAAAGGTCAATCTGAGGGAACATGTGTTGACACAACTCCAAGGAGACAGTTGGTATTTAAAGGTTACTTCAAACCTCCAGAGCGGGAGGCAGTTAGATCCAAAGTATGAAGGATATAGTCTGGAAGCAGACAGATTCTTAAGATATCGAGGAAGGATGTACATCCCTGAGAATGGGGATATTTGAAGCATCATACTGAAGGAAGCCCATAGAGCACTTTATTGTGCACATTCGGGTGTGAAGAAGATGTATGCAGACATGAGGAAGCTCTTCTTCTGGGAAGGCATGAAGCACGATGTAGTGCATTTCGTCGCCAAGTGCCTAGAGTTTCAACAAGTGAAAGTTGACCACCATCACCCGGCAGGCCTCCTACAACCACATGATGTTCCTATGTCCAAATGGGAAGTCATTTCTATGGATTTTGTTGTGGGTTTGCCACTCACATATCATAGACACAATGCCATTCTTGTGATAGTGGATAAGTTAACCAAGAGTGCTCATTTTATTCCAGTTAGAGACACTTACGATGTCACTGATGTGGGACATGTGTTTGTAAGTGAGGTTATCTGTTTGCACAGGATACCTAAGAAGATCATTTCAGATAGGGACTCCCAATTCACTTCTAGGTTTTGGACAAGTTTGCAGTCAACATTGGGGACTTAGTTGAACTTAAGCACAACTTATCATCCTGAAACAGATGGGAAAACTGAGAGAGTAAATCAAGTCATGGAAGACATGATCAAGATGTATGTCATGGATAATCAAACCCAGTGGGAGAAGTACCTACCTTTGGTAGAGTTTGCCTACAATAATAGTTTTCATAGATCCATCGGAATTCCACCCTACGAAGCTTTGTATGGAAGGCCATACAGAATGTCATTGAGTTGGGATAGACTAGAAGATCGAGTAACAGTTGGGCCAGAATTGATTCAAGAGATGGAGGAACAGGTGATTCACATTAGGCAGAGACTAAAGGAAGCACAGGATAGGCAGAAAAGTTATGCGGATGCACACAGGACCAACCGAAGTTATGAAGTGGGAGACCATGTTTTCATTCGTATTAGGCCTAATAAGAGTACCATATGGTTCGGGAAGGGGACACAGTTGTCACCTCGATTTATAGGACTATTCAGAATCCAAGAGAAAATTGGACCCGTTTCCTATCGTCTTGTACTACCACCCCACTTGCATAAAACTCATAATGTATTTCATGTATCTGTTTTACGTCATTATGTTGCTAATGAATCACATAAACTAAATTGGAAGGAATTGCAGGTATCGGACGTGGGAACCCTCATGATAGAACCGTTACGCATATTGCACCGTAGAGTCCGACAGCTCAGAAACCGTCTGGTAGACCAAGTTAAGGTCCAGTGGGACAAGTATAGTCCAGGATCTACTACTTGGGAAGACGCCGAGACACTACGACGAGACTATCCCTCACTTTTTTTACCACCTCGAGAATATGTTTCTCAAAGGTTGGGTGTATGTAACACCACCTTTTGACTTAGACAGACAGGATTACCTGAGGCCTATATACTTTATTTTCTATTCAGAGTGAAACTTTAAGATGTATGAACATTTATGAATGTTTAAATGTTATTGATGATGATGTATATAATGCGATCTACTATGTGAATGTAAATTTTATGAATGTTCAAATGTTCTTGATGATGATGTATATGATGCGACATATTGTGAGAATGAAAATTTTTATGAATGTTTAAATGCTATTAGAATGATGTTGGATATGATGGAATCTATTTTGGTAAATGATAATCTTATGAATGGGTGTCGAAATTGAATAATGGGATATGATGGGATCTATTTCTAACTTGAAAACGTTTATGTTAAGTTGTTGGTACAAGGATACCAAATTGAAATAATGATGGTATGCAATTACATGATGATAATGCTTAAAAATGTATGAGTTTGTGTTACAGACTAATCTGCAGGTTATGGGCTATGAAATAGCCAAGGGATAATGATGTGAAAGTGGATATCATGACCACTAGCTGAGAAACATTATGGTACGAATATTTGTATGTGAAATTATATTGGTTTGGATGCATTGCTATGATATGTGGACCAATGCAGGATTTCAGGTGATGAGACTGCCCAAAACCGAATAAATGATGAAAAAACCCCCAACAACACGGTGCCACTGTATATTCGATTGTAGGGTGTGGACCCTAGTTATGATTAGGAGGGGTGGAGGCATTTCCCACTGTGTATCCTCTGAAACCTGAAGTCATCGGAGGACGGTGTTATCTCACGCTCCCCAAGACGTGTGATGATGACTATCAGTTGCCTGCTAGGGAAGCTTGGTCGAGATAGTGACACTTCCGCTTATGGGTTCTATTTGGAGTTAGGTCAATATAGTTGATGCTCCAAGATAGTCTAGCAGAGGAAGGATATGAATGGAGATGGAAGTAAGTTAGGGAGGAAGGATGAGTATAAATAGTTGAGAAAGTATGTAGATTTGTCTTATGGTGGAATTTAATGTTTCCCTTCTAAAAAGAAAAAGTGTATATATGAATATTCATAATTTCGTAACTAAACCATAGTTGTCTAAATAAAATTGTTGAACCGGATAATTGTAATTAAAGGATTTCTCAAACATTTGATTGGTTTATTGTCTCTTATAAAAGACTAGTCTTGTTGATTGGATTGGATGCATACCTAAATTACTAAAGGATGATAGTTATTGATTATTAGTACATGCATGAGACTTGTATGTACTAGCTACACATGCATTTCTTGTACATGTACATTAGTATGTATGAGTTTTCGTGGATTACTTACTAATAGTGTCGATTATTTGTTATGAATGTGTGAACCATGTTTCTTTTCCGTTGTACCACGAGATACCTTAACTTTGGGATGAAGTTTCCCGAAGGGTGGGTGTATGTAACAACCCTAGTTGAATGTATTCTTAGGGATTATTAAGTAAAATTAATTAGATAATTAATTGTCCTAATATGGTTTTAATTAAACAATGATTAGCATTAATAGTATTAATTAAATATTTATTTATTAATTAATTGTTTATAACTTTTGATTAATTAATTAATTATATGTCACATTCAATGACTTGGGTAGTAAATTTAAGGGGCTTAATAATTTTAATTTGTTTAATTAAACGCTTTACGTATGCGGGAGGGGATAAGACATTAAAGAAGGGGATAAGATATTAAAGGGGGAGATAAGGAAATTAATGAGGGGAGGAGAGTCGGTGAAGGAGGATATGATGGGGAAGAGTCTTATGGGGAGGATAGTCATTCTTTTGGAGGAGGAAGCATTTTGAGGGGGAGGATATATTTTTCTGTGGAGATCTCTAGTGTGAGGAGTTTTGTTTTGGGGGTTTTTGGTGAATCAGAANCAGGGGGCACCGGTTTGCTGGGGGTTTTGGGCATGGGGGCCAGGATATCCTTACGGTATCCTGGAGCTAGGGAGCTGGATAGGCTTCTCCTAGCTGGCAGGGAGGAAATTTGTAACATGCTTCTACAATCACTAGCTGTGTCCATAGTTATGAAATTTGTAACATTCAATGTTACGTGGGGCCACATAGGAATTTCTTGCTTGAACATTTATTTTATAATCCCTGCAATCTGCAACCTTATGTCCAAAAATAGTACAATAAAAACAATGACCATAAAAGAAATTTACATACCTAGGAGTGAATGATCTTCTTTGTTGTGTAGTCCTTCTGAATTTTTTGCTTTGACTGATCATGATCATGATTGAAGCTTTTTTGTGGCTTGAACATGGATGGTCTTCTTGAAGATGTATCTTCAATAGTTTTCTTAGATTATGGTTGACCATGATTCCTTCCCTTGAGTACTTCTACATAACTCTTTCTAGTTTATTCATTCTTCTTTTCTAGCAACCTAGAGTGCTTCTCTTCATTCTCTATAACTGATGTGGATGTTTCTGTCTCTTCAACGTTCTTGTTGAGCTTGATGATTTTACTTCTCAATGTGACAACTTGTTTAGGCTTCTCAACCTCTTCTTCTTTCTTCCTTATTTGAGACTTCGTGACTTCTTCTATTCTTTTCAATTCTTCAAGATGGATTTTTAATGTGATTATTTCTTCTTCAAATCCTTTCTCTTCTTGACCAAACTCTACCTCAAGTTGGTTTAGATCGTTAGTTCTTTCCTTAAGATGACCTATCAATATCTTCTCTCTCATTTCTGCTTTTTCCTTATGTGTTGCTATGTTGGCTTCCAAATATTGTTTTTGATATTCAAGATTTTATTCGATCTTTCTAGCTTCTTCTCACTGAGTTCTTAAGTTCTCGATGACCTATTGGGCTTCTTCAAAAATGTGAGCACTTTCCTTTTGTTTCATCAACTCTTTCTTGAGTGACTTGTTTTCTTCTCTTTCTTTTATTAGTTCATCTAAATCACTAATCAATTCTGCTTCATAATGGTCTTCCTTTTCAATTAGTTTTTCTGTCTCATTTCCTTCATGGAATTCTATTTCAAGACGTCTGCGTTTTTCACAATTAAAGAAAAACAACATACCTACGTTGATTATGTACTCTTCATCTTCTGAATCTATTTGACATGCTGAACATATTTCTTCTTAATATGTACCTCCATCTTCTTTGACATTTTATGAATATGCGATGGGTGAAGAATATATGTCATGTAACTTATCCCAAAGTTATTTGGCTGATGAACATTTACCAAACTTTTCTCTTACCGAATTAGGTAATCCTTCTCATATGAAATCCATTGCTATTTTGTTATTCTTCTTCAATTCCTTCTTGGATGCAGTCTTTTCCCTTTTTGAACTATCATATCCTGTAATGACTGATAGCCAAATATAATACCCCTGTGCCTGTAAAAATAATTCCATCCTTCCACTCCATAACTCACACATTAAAACATTATGACCATTAAACAACAATAGCTCATTATCAGAACAATCCATGATCACCTTCCAGTGGTTAAACAATTTCCTGAAGGAATCTGCTTTGATACCAATTGTTGGATTGTTGAGAAGGGGGGGGGGGTGAATCAGTAATAGAGAAATTTGATACTTTTTAACCATAATATGCAAGTGTTATATCAATGTAGCATTATCATCCAATAGTTGTAGAGTAAATAAACAATGAACAAATGAGCAATCATACACATACACAGTACGTCATTGTTTTTACGTGGAAACCCAAAGCGGGAGAAAACCATAGAATGTTTTTTCTTATATGTATTTAAGAATTACATTCATTGGAAGCACCAACTTCCTTTGTTTTCCATATACAACTGGAAGGAGGCTCCAACCCACTAGTTTCTCAGGCTACAACCTGAAGAAAGCTCCAACTCCCCAACTCTTTGGCTACAACTGGAAGGAGGCTACAACCCCCTATGTTCTCCAACTACAACTGGAAGGTGGCTACAACCACCTATCCTCTCACCGTCCAATCGGATTGAAATATAAGTAGAATGATGGAACCATTGTCACACTATCAATTATGAGATATACTGTTGTAAACCTGTACCAATCAACCTGTAATCAACATGTACCATAAACAAGTGCATAAACCATGCACCAACAAGTACCAAACAGCCTGTACCATAAACAAGTGCATCAACCATGCACCAACATGTACCTCAACTTGTACCATCAATGAGTGCATCAACCATGCACCAAATATGTACTAATCATGCATCAAATACACATAAACTATGACTCATCAAGATGTACCAACATCATTGTTATGAGGAAAATCTCTCTATGGCTAGGGGAAAAACACAATAGACGAAAATGACTACAGAAATCAAATCCATTTTCAAGTATGCTATGTAAACAAATATTCTAGCAAGACAAGACAAAAGGCCTACCTCATCTAGACGTTCGATGAAGTCCATCGTTGAGCACTTGACCAAAATCAATATGCCTGCAACTAGTCCTCAATAACCAAGAAACACAAGCATATGGTGATAATATATGATGTTAGCACATTCAATAGCATAATCCATTAACATTCATAACAAATAATCCCATGGAATAATAATTCAAATATTTGCAAGATATCAATTGGATGAGAAAAGAGTATTTCTATTAAGATGTAATCAACAAAAGTGAATAAGTTACAGACTTCTGTGTCGGCAAAGTTCGGAACCGAGAAACTAAGTTCCTTCCAGCTAGGCCTCCAACACTTCAATCCTCCACCAAATTCAAGCTCATATAAGAGAGACAATAAAGTTCTCCATCAAATAAGGGAAGAGCTTGGGGGCTGAACAATGTGTTCAGACTTAAAGGATAAAGAGATGCAGACTCAATTTGAAGTGAATAATTCTTCCAGAGTAACTTTTCTTTCAAAGTTGAATTCTTTCTCCTCTTTTCCATAGCTCGGAATTGACCCATTTATAGCCTTCAAGTGAAACTGAAGGGTCGATTCAGAATGTTTCCAGTATATGGAAGGCCATGGATCATGGATCTCCTGTCGTGACATGGAAACCTGACACTATTTTTAATTTTTGGGAACATTTCTCAATGTACATGGGTTGTAGTGGTGCAACTTGCGTATACACATGTTATATAGCAGGCAAGGTGCATATATGTGGAAAAATTGTATTTTTATCTCTCGGATTTGTAAAAAATTATGACAAAACTGCATAGGGAAATGGAAAAAGGCCTTATGTGCAATATTGCATGGGGTGAGGAAAATCTTGCTATAATAGATGCACACTAATGTGTGAGATCATAGGAGTATCTGCAATGGCTGAAATACATTATAAAAAACCAGAAGTGGAGTAATGGGGACCCAGCTAAAGAACTAGTTTCTCATTACAACCCGTACTGACTTTGCATACATGGATGCCAATTTGAATTACAATGCAGATCCATGTGAAAATATACCAAAGAATTGTCCATGGCCATGAATAGGAAAATACAAATGTGGTTACATGCCAAAGGATGTCATAGTCATGAACAAGGCCCAGTAGAACTAATCTCAAAATCAATCTAAAGATATATGTATACAATGGAGTACAATTTGATCTCCCATGATCACTGAAGTCAGATAGGTATTGGTCCAATGAAAGGGTAGAAACAACTTAGGAAAGTTGCGGCTACATACTGATGTCTTCAAGTCTTCTACACAATATGCCAAATGTGCAAGTCTACATTGTGTGACTAAAAGAGTTGAGGTCGAACACAATGAGACTTCATTTGATTACTAGTCATTGAGGTATACTGTTAACAAATGTAAGACAACCTATTGATAATGAAAGTAGGTATCAAGTAATTGAGTACATTCTTACAAGATTGAATAAAGGAGTTGGGGTTGAACACATGAAGAATCCATCGATCACAAGACATTGATGTATTCCCAACTTTCGATGGTGAGAGAACCTGCCACTAATGACTGCAAGCCTCTAGGTACTCATAGGACTCTAGGTCTCATTTCTAGAATAAATGAGTTGAATTCGATGGAAGGATATCCACTGAAAGGAGAGAATTAAGGCATCTCTCATCATTCAACACGAGGTATAAAGCAAGAGCTCGATGATTTGGAGGAAATCGAATAAAGAACATGTTCACGAACCAATAACCCTATGCGTCTTTCGTATGTGCCAAGTGCAAGCGGTACACGAAAAAGACTCTCTGAATAACAACCAATGAGGAAAATTTTTGAAAAAGGTGAGGAAACCACCAATAAGGCTAATGGCCTCCAAGAAACTGCATGAATCCCAATGCATGAATAGATGTCTTTCTATCGAACACAAGGGAAACTACCCATTCAACAACCAATGATGAAATGTCGACTGCTGGGTTGAAGGTTACCTACCAATGAGGAAAGTAGGACCATGGTGTGCAATAGGACTACAACATCATGTGATTCTGAGACAAATTGAGGGTATGGCCAACATGAAAAGTCAAGAGTTATGAGGAATGGACAACACAGGTTGATAGACATCCTTTGAACAAGAGCATGAGACATATGGTAGACTCTGGCAACATAGACTCAATGATGAAAGCATGAGATGCAAGAGACTGTTGATACTGATAGGGGGGTGAATCAGTATCAAGTACAATTTAAAACCTTTTTCAAATTATACTTAAACCATTCAATTATATCCAATGAGAAATGAACAATAGTATAAGAGTTACACAAATACACAACAATACACCATGCACAATATATGAGACATAATCAATAGTTATTGTTCAAGGGAAGTAATGAATTCCAAAGGTAGCTACATATTCCAGATGTAAAGGGAGGGATAAACCTCCAAGAGGAAGATACAATCCTCCAATATCAAGAGATATTTGAACTCTCCATCCTTTCCCCATCCTTCCACCCAAGAATATATGAGAGATAATAAAACTTTACATTAAATCATCACCATCAACCAATCATCACATAGAACCTGATACTGCTTCCCGAGACTTCTTCAATTTATGCAATTATTCAATTCTTGGAGTACTTTGATACTGTAGATAATATTACTCAATGTATTCTCTGAAAATCCTCCCAAGTTTCACTCCTTGAATCCTCCCCAAAAGGAAGTTATAGAAATAATGGTAGACTTTATTCAATTCTGGTTTATTCAGAAGACCCAACTTGTACATCATGCCCCGTGCTCAATATTTAACATAAGATTCTGAAACTTGCACAAAAGAAAATAGAGTCTGTAATATTTCCAATGGATGTGTAATGCCCCGTATTTTGACCTTAGGTAGTTAGAACATTGTTGTTTACTAATATTGATAATTCTAAGTTTAGCATTTGTTTAGAGTCACTTAGACTTTGTTAGACATTGAGATGTGTACCTCTAGGCCTATTTGTATGTTACATGATATATGCTCATGAAAAAGATAGTTATTTGATTTGTTAAACATGAAAATTAAAATGGGCAAG
>ML785788.1:774606-787229 GCA_009831015.1 Picea engelmannii | reverse complement strand
TGTCTCATTAGTTGTATTTAATCTAGTTTCCTTTAATTTGTTTATTATAGTTAGTTTTGCTTATTTAGTTTAGTTAGATCACTTAGCTCAGATCAGCTTTCCTCTTTGGCTTCCTTAGGAGACCTCAGAGCGGCCAACGGAGCTGTTAAACTCGTCAGGGTGGTCCATACCAAACGGCTTGGGTTATTAGACAACCCCAGACTGGTTCCACTCTCTTAATTGACGGACGATCATTTTCGCCCGTCAACACTATCTCACTAAGAGTAGATCGAAAGTCATATTGTTCAATTCTAGCAAGCTCTGGGAGAAAATAAGAACAATGATGCATATCATCCCAAGTTTTTTCAAAAACATCATGGCTTCGATGATAGCTTCATCTGAGGAAAAATTCTCATTGAGGCAGCCATGTGAACAAGACAACGAAGTGGCACACACAGGGTTAAGAACAAGATCTTCCTCGTCCGTCGGTGAGGTAACAAGATCGGGATCGGCAAAAGAGTCAAGAACAACTTGATACACTATCTCCACTGTTGATAATGGCATGGCCATTCCAGCATGTGACTGACCTTCACAAGATGAAGTCGAGGAAGGTAGGGTCCAAGGATCATTAAAATAGGAAGTGCAGAAAGGAACGGACCTCTTTGACGAAACAGGCCTACTCGACATGGCGTAAACATGGTGAATCGGGGCCATGAAGTCGAAGGTACCCATAAGGGATGAATACATTCCCACACCGATATTCTTAGTTGTCGGCTGAGAATTGTTGACCACATGGATCAACGGTCCAATAAATGCATTGGGGATAGCATATGTAAAGGATAACTAGTTGACCGTCACAATCTTCCCATCATGAAGAAAACAAAGAGTGCAGAAGAAGGACGATATGATGACAATTATAGCATAAGTCTAATTGTGTCCTAGTAAAAAGTTATAATCGAGGGGTGCATCAACCACCTCGACATCCACCTCTAGCGTATTCCCACCTAATTGGACCAAAAAGGAAGGAAGAATACTGTGAGGGTAGAATGAATGACCGTCAAAAGAAGTCAACATGGTTAGAGATTGAGAAAGATTTGAAGCGCCGAGATATTTCCAACAGATCAGGGACATCACACATGTGGCAAATCCTTCATCAACAACTGCACTCTTGATGGTATACTTCGAGTAACCCACGTAGATTTGGAATGCCACATGGTAAGGAAAGCGAGGCTTCACATCTGTGACGTCAAACTTGATAAATTTTGAGCCACTGGGATCTAGATCTCC
This sequence comes from Picea engelmannii, assembly GCA_009831015.1. Lineage (NCBI taxonomy): Eukaryota > Viridiplantae > Streptophyta > Pinopsida > Pinales > Pinaceae > Picea > Picea engelmannii. The sequence goes on along the minus strand of ML785788.1, from coordinate 785,963 downwards.
TAATGTAGATAGCAAGGCATTCCTCTATGAAGGACACATCTAGAGTACCTCCAGGGCCAACATCGCACAAGGGGTTTGACCTAGGTCCTCAACAATAGATTAATTTTGGGCTTCTCTAGCATTTGGATTATGGGTAGAGCGCTTGAGTACTCCTTTGGGAATATGAGGTGGTGGCTCTATTTTTTTGATCTGCAAAGGAATCTCTAGAGGAGGAGGAGGAGGAGATTCTAGATCATGTGCAGTTTGTGGAGAACTGTAATCGCGAGATTGAGTGGCTACATGAACCTGAGAATTGACCATATTGATACACAAATGGTCATCATCTTGTGACAGTGGGTTTTGACTCCCATCGACCACATTTCCAGCATTTTAGGAGCTCGAGGCCATGTTCTGGTTATGTGGAAAAGGATTCGACAACACAGTGGGCGATAGAGAAAAGAGCCTCGTAGCTTCCACAAATTTGGGGCATAAATGAGTAAGATGATTGTCTGTGCAAAGATTATAGGAAAATTCACCTTATGCCTTTATTTCTTTCCCTCACCATCATTATTATTCATCCTTTCATTATTACCATTGTCCTTGGGTTTATATTATGTTTCCCACCCTTGCGATTATTATTACGTCCCTTCTTCTTATTCCCTCCTGGTTGTTGGTTACCATTTGGGTCAATTGACAATTGAACGAAATGTACATATGTCAATTTAGTGGGATTGGAAGACACAGATGAAGCTGGTCCTCCTACAAACTGGTTTAGAGACAACTCTTTCAAATGGCTTGTCACCGAGTCTACGGATTTCACACTAGCAGATCCTACAATGCCATCGGGATGAGGTTCGATATTTTGTCTAGGGTAATAGTTTGACCTCGGTGTGTTCAGAAGAATATCATATAACATCCTATACTGAGCTTATATAATATCTAACTATTGGGATTTGAATATTGTTTCTTCCTCATATGTAACCCTAGATGTAGCAACATCCTTCAAAATAGGAGGTTGTAAAGACTTAAGGAACCATTATAATAGGAAATCTGTGGGTATACAGGTCCTAATCAACCTCTTCCATCTACACCACTCCTGGATATCATCCAAGATATGAGTGGCTTTCTCCTGGCGTAAGGTCAACAAAATTTGTAGGCCAACATCATAATGAATCGGTAATTGGAAGTGGTTAAGGAAGGCTAACACCATCTGACTAAAGGTCTCGTATGCCCCCTTAGGTAGCTCTATATACCATTTCGCAACAACCCCTATGAGGTTGCGTTGAAATAATATTAACTAAATTGAATCGTCATTAAGGGAATTTGAAGAGAACCATAGGTGAAAAGTGGTAACGTGATCACCAGGATCCTCGCCATTATTGCCTTCAAATTTCAGAATATCCGAAGGAAGCTTGGGGTGAATGGGGGGCCATGTAGGTGTTAGAATATGATGGATGTTCTCATTTTACCATTGATAATATCACTATTGTCACCCAACCATAGGCCGAAGCCACCCTCCGAGCACCTTAACCTTGACAGAGAATCACTTCGGAAGAAAAATCTAGGCTAGATAGACAAACAAAGGGTAGCGCACCATTCGCCAAGGATAGCACACCAACAAGAGCTTATCAGATAGTCCAAACCCTAAACAAGAGATATTCCAAGCCAAATCATAACTGATAGCTACAACAACTGCACTGACATCTCTCCTCCAAACCTGTGCACAAACTGGGCACTGCAGTGCACACAAGTGCTGCTCTGCAGTTCTGAGAATTGCCCTGCTAGAATGAAGACTAGTCTCATGTATTTATAGTAATTTTGGCTAACTTCCTGGGCCGACTTCTCATTCTAGGTATCCGTTTATTCAGTATATTATTATTTCTTCCATCCAACTTCTTCTCTTGGAAGCTAATAACCTAATACAAATTATCTTCTTGAGCCGACAAGTCTTCTAGGGTTATTAGCCAACTCATTAGGGTTTCTTATTTCTTACCAGAGAATTCTATTCTCATCAGGTTTACACGTGGTGGTAAATACCTCACGCAACTACCATAATATCAACAGTGGGATCATGACCCACATGGTTATTCATCAACTTAGACAAGTCTGGCAGGTTGAGTGTGGCCAGAAAATGGAGACGAGGTTGCGACATCTATCCCCAAGGTCCCTAGAAAGATTTTGTTTGGGGAATTGTAGCCCATCCAGAGTTCTTTTAAGAACCATGGCCCTGTCTGGGATTGTAAAACCCTCCTCTAGGTTGATTCATAAAGGGTTGGTTAGGCACCATTCCAGTAGGAATGTTCTGATCGGGGTTTTAAAAACTGCCCCCAGGCATAGTAGCTCTGAGTTGGGGGTTGCCCAAGGTGTGAAACTAACCTCCTCCATGTGTGAATCTAGAGGATAAAGGTGGATTCGTCATGCCAAACGTGTTGGTCAGAGTCGACACTGAGGAGGTGAGGGTAAAGGATGAAACTTGAGCAAAAACTTTTCTTCCAGGTTGGTTGCTCCACCCAAAATAAATAGGATTAGACCCGGGGTTAAAATAACGAATGCATCCCACTGTAGGAGTTGTTTGAGGGATATAAGAGCCACAAAAATAAAATGGATTATAAGGAGGAGTTGTTCCCCCAAGTCCAATGCTAGCATTAGGGACAACAGCTGGGATGGAGTTTGAAAACTATGAAGTAAAATTTGGCATACCACATCAAAAAGGACTAGAGGCCATCGGGATGGACTCAACATTGTAGCCTGATGAGTGACCAAGAGACCCAAATGGGTTCATGGAAATAGGTTGAGTGTTCACTACAGGATGGGAAATAGTGATAATAGGTGCCCCTGACACTACAACCATTGTGGTTGAAGGAGTTGAAGGAGTACCATTGACTATAGTAGGTGTGGGAGTCTAAGGGTTCCCAGTGTCTTGATGATGCGGTTCAATACTCATCCTTGTAGAATCACAAGTATGATAAGTGGAGGTGAGTGTACCACATTTAATAACTCTATGCATTTTAGAGGGAAAAGACTCGAAATCTGGTGGTAACTGTAACAAGCGACGAGACCGGCGAGGAAGCTGGTCTGACTCAACGATGACTTAAGACTCAAGATATAAAAACAAATCCTAAGGAAAACTAGTGATCAAAGAGCACACCAAAAATAATCAGACCACCAATATGCACACAAATAGGATAAAGCGGTTGAAAGGGGCCTCCCTCCCTAAATTAGGTATGCCTCACCCAAGAAGGGCCTGAGACTCCCTGCTAAAGATCATAGGTATCAGAATCAATTATAAGGGCCCTCATGGGCTTAACAACTAGTCGGTCAGATCCACCTGGAGAGGTAATCCTCCATAAAGGGTGTGTGTTGTCTGACCCTTATCTGACCCAAGGTACCTGCAGAATAACCCCTACAAGTAACCTATGTGTCACCTAAGTCAAGCAACTAAGCAACCACGGTATAACTGATGCACAAGCAAGCAACTGTAAGTCAGTTCCACCGTATGGGCAGGGTGGGGAAGCCTGAAACCTTGAAATCACCACCTCTCATGGAGGTAAGGGCACTAGCAAGATCCCCAGAAGTATCTCTAATGCTAATAAGGTATCGGGGGGATATCCCTTCAATCGACCTCACACGACCTCATGATTAACTCTGATGTAAGTAGAGACTCCTGATATTACCGATTATACAATGGATTTATCGACTCCCTTTGTTAGACACATATGTTGATTTAATAGCCTTGGAGAAGTTTACTCACAAAATCGTATTCCAAGGCACTAAATCCTAAGCTAGTTTGTGCACCCTAGAAAATAAAATCATTACTAATCAATTTTAAATTATAGCATAATTTTAATGGCCTTGATTAGTTGAAAGGTGCAGACGCGAAACTAGTGATGTTATGACTTAACAAGTAAAATAAATGAATATGAATACAATACAAAGTCCTAGCTTCAATTTCCAATAAATGATATGCTTCCTAAAAATGCAATTTTCAATTCAATTATGCAATTCTAAATAAAAATGCACTATTTCTTTACACGCACTATGATAAATGACAAAGAATCAAAAGATCAAATTTCCAATCAATGTAAAATGCCTAATATTTTTGTATTTTCAATATAATAAAATGAAAATGCAAGGGCCGAACAACAACTTGATATAAAGACTCTACTGTGTATAGACAGAGATAACCCAAGTAGGATATCAATGAGCAAAAAACACCCAACCCAATGTACAAGGAAAAACAAAATTAAAATATGATGAGAAAGGCACCGCCCAAAAATTCAACCAAAGACAGGCTTCCTGTCATTCCACGGACACTTAACAGACACTACAGAGACCCAAGAAGACACAACAATCATCAAAACCTACCCAGCAACCACCAAACCCACCAAACAAGAAAAAAATGTTGATGTACATGACTGTTCAAGGGAAAAGAACATACATATGCATATTGCAGAGGGACAACACATGTATGTACGTGATTGTCAAGAAAAAACCTACCTATATGTGTCAAAACAAAGCTAGGTTAAGGCTACTGTACATCATAATTGTGTACCTGTAATAATCATAATTGTGTACCCTAACTTGAAATAATCATAACTATGTACCTGTAATGAATAAAGATATGAAAATAGTACACAATGTTCTTCAGTGTATTTTAGGCAATTCCTCTAGGTTTCACTACTTGGAACCTCTCAGAAAATGAGTTATAGCAAAAATGGCATACCTTGTTGAATTTTGTCTTATTCTAGAGAGTGAACTTCTAGAGTGTTCCCCGCATGAAATATTTGTTTCATGGATATGAAAATGTCACACATAATAATATAGACTATACTCTAACCAATATGTTTGGTCTTACTAAATTTTGATCTGTTATGAATAAGTTATGATGTTTTTACCTGAAACACCCATTTTAGACTAGTTTCAGGACTAGCCACAAACCCTATTTTCCACGGAGTGTAACTCCAAAACTACAATGACTCACAAGATGAAATTTTTATCAAAGATACTTGGATATGTTTCCTCAAAGACCTTCATATTGTGTGGTTATAATCATTCTATAAAAAACGTTATTGCGAAAATGGTGAGATGACCTGTAAATAACATACCTTAGAAAGAATCATCAAAAGAATTTGTCCTCCCTTGAATTTCGACCTTCTTTACTTCACCTTCCCTCCGAAATTTGGCTTATATATCCTTTGGTTACCTTAGTCACTTGTATATATTCAATATTCTCAAGATTAATTAAATGAGATACCCTTCCCTCTTATTTATACTTTTATGTAGCTTCCTCAAGGGGTTACCATCTAACCATCTTAAACCACTTTCTTTATTTTAGGGCTAACCCACTTCTAACCACTTGTCCACTTAGTAATTTCTCCATTAACTTTATTATTTAAATAATTTATTTTGTATCCACTTTGACTTATAGTACACTCATCACTTCACTTTATTATTTACCTTCTAAAATATCTTAAACCACTTTCCTTATTTTAGCGCTAACCCACTTCTAACCACTTGTCCACTTAGTAATTTCTCCATTAACTTTATTATTTAAATACTTTTATTTGTATCCACTTTGAATTATAGTACACTCATCACTTCACTTTATTATATAAATAATTTCTTCTTTGCAACCACTTTGACTACTTTGACCTTTTGGGGCTTCTAGATGACTCATGAGGGTTCTCCAACTTCACATGGCCATAACTCTCTAACCGTGAGGAGTTATGTGGTGTTCCACATACCACCGGAAATGACATGACATGTAATATCCATCTAGAATAGTATTACCTTCATATATATTAAAACTCATACCACTATGCATAAAAAAAACTTGGGTCCATTACCCAAACTTTTGTGCTACCAGAATTTGCTACCGGACTTTCTTCAAGGGTTGACATCAATGACAACCAACCCAAATAATCAATAGGTATGATGATATTCCGACCACTACCTTTCAATTTAATCCTATCTCTTTCAAGTGAGATAGTTTCTTTCGTATTCCAACCCCATGGTATTTCGACTAATGAAGGGTATGTGGGAATTCCTTTGACAAAATCAATTACTTCAAAATCGGCTCTTGTTGGAATCTCCATTAGGTAAGTTATGAATTTTTTTAGTGTGCCAATTGATTCAATGAACCTTTGATCGGATAGCTTTAATACGTTCATTGTTGGAACTAGCGGAGGTTTCCCAAGTCAATTCCATGTTCCTCTAGGGAGGATGTTTACTTGCGAGATGAAGTTGACTATGACTTGTTTAATCATGTGTCCATTGAATTCAAGGTTGGATTATGGGTAGAATTTGTTTGTATGTTTTTCCTGTGAAAAATGTTGAAAATATTTGAATGGTCTTTGATCCCCTTTGTATTCTCTTAGAATGTTTAGTAGGTCTATTAGGTGACCAATCAACTTCTTTCATTTTAGTAATTGAAGGAATTATTCTATAACAATGTCTAAATCTCTTGGGTGTCCTCCCCTGTTTCCATTTGGTTTATCTTGATCGATATTTTTAAGAACTTCCTTGATTCCTGCATTATTTATTCTTCTTGTTCAAGGTTGGGATATTTATTTTTGTATCCCCTTTGTCGAGCTGGTGTATCTAGATAAATTTATTCACCCATTCTTGATCTTTTTACAAAGTGGATATTTTTGGAATTTAGTACATCTTGCTTGGGAACTATGTGCAAGAGGTTCACATTTGTCTTGTTGATCACTTTCTCTTGTAAAATCGGTAAGTATTCAAGTGAGTGGTCACCCACTCCACATATATTACATAAGTTTAGATCAATTTTTTATTTTATAGGGAAATCGGGACTTATGTGCTCCTCTTTCAAAAAATTGAAACAATAGTAAAGGCCTTGACCACATCCTTGTCCTGTTTTTCCTCGTCATCCTTTTTATATGCCTCTTCCTAGATAACCCTCACAACCTCGACCTCTGTATCCATTTCCATTTCCTTGGTCGACATTCTAGTCAATCTTATGTGTGTGGTATATCGAATGAATATTCACTTTGTTTTTCCCATTTAACCAACATTCTTGTGTAGAGTGATTATTTTCCTCACAGATATTGCACCATTTTAGTCTAGCATTTCTTAAATTATCTAGGCAATCCCTCATTGTGTGATTTTTCATTCTCTTGCAAATATCATAGGATGTTTCTATTTAGATACATCAAACTGCTAGATCCAATGCACCACTTAATATAGAGTAGTCCTTTGTATGTCCTTCACTAGAGAAAATGGTGCACCAAATTTCATTCCGTGAAATGAACATGTTTTTTATAGAATGTTGTAATTTTGTGATCTTTTCCTATAACCTTTTATCGATTGTTGATGAAGTTTACGATCCTTCATCATCCATATCTATGCTCTGATATTTTTTAATTGCATCCTCGGGTGACCAAATGTCTTACATTCATGGTGGAGCTTGGATTTTTATAGGAGTCCTACCACATACCATTGTACAAGTAGTATTTATTCTATTTCATAAGTAATTTGACTCAATAAGTATTTGAATATTTTTTCATATTCTCATATAGTTTAACATATAATTTGTTGTATTTATTTCATTTTTTTCCTAGCTAGGTGACTTACATCTTGCATCTTAAAAAATGTCAGAAATATTTTCTTTATCTCTTCCTTTGATCTTTTTTGTTTGTCTATAAAATTCATGAACTAGGTGAGGGCTCTGGCTCGAAGCGAGACACCAAATTATTCCATCTTCTTATCTTCATCGATAATTCCGACTGCATCCTATAATCTCTCACAAAAAAACCATGTTCGTTTGGGATCTTCATAACCTTCATATATGGGAATATGGTTGAGTCCCATTATGGCTTTCTTGGTGTTTTAGGAACTGGAACTATTGCAAGATTTTTATTTCATTGATTTCCTACAGAATTCAATTAGGAAGTTGATATAATCTTACTTTGGGGAGTTGAAACCTGGGTGTTCAACTCAACGAACACAATCTATCATTTGTATTCATACATACAATATTCTAGCACTAATTGCATTGTTTATCTCACTAGAATTATTTCATCTATTTTATAGCCCTTGTCTATATACTCTACAAATAATCTTCTATAAGGTTGCGATGATTCATTTTCACTGTCTGACGATATGGAGTCTTCAAGAAGTAAGTTTGTAAGGGGGCGATGTCTGGGAGATCTCTTGTGTGGATGAATATATCCTCTGGTCGATTTTTAGTATTTTCTTGTGCTTCGATTAGAATCATATCTCTTATATGACCATCATTGGTTGTTTGACACCATACTTTCATAGATTGAGTATCCACATGAAGTCTTCAATGTAGGAATTATGTGATATGTAGGTTAGGGCTTCTTGTGGGAGAATGCCAAATCATAGGTCATGAATCATCAATCTCCATACTATCGATTTTTTTTGATTTCTTGTTTGATGAAACTGGCTGCCACACTCAATTCTAAGATTGCATTACTCCCAAGATCCATCGGGGCACTCTCTATGGTTGCTCCATCGAACTGTAGTGCCTCGGGAAGATTTCGATTTGAACTTCTGGTATCCCTTTCATTTCGTAACTCTTCTCACCTATTTTCCTATTTTTCCCACTCCAGTATTTTTACATAAGCTAATGTTTTATATAATTTCATTCGACATGTTGAGTTCCCTCTTGAATCTAATACATATATTGTTTTTGTTATCTTCCTTGTGAATTCAGATGTTATCGACTTTGGTGAAATCAACTCGACTTATATCATCTCATGGACCATCCAACCCCCCATCATTGGGCACTTGAAGTCGAGTGTTGATCATTCTTGTTCTTCTAATTTCTCTAAAAAGTAATCCTATGCTTCTCTTGTATCTTTGGATGGTAAGTGCAAGCTAATGATGGTCTCTCATGACGTGTTAGTGGCAATGAAAACATGGAAAACAAATCTGTTAACTTGGAGGGATTATTCAAGGTACTTTTAAAATGAATCGGAATATGGTATAACAATATGAAACATAGGAAATTGAATTATATTTCTGAATATACAACTTTTATTCATAGACATTGTGAATAAATAGGTCAAATTTGATTTTTTCTAACAGTGGTATCTTATTTTTCCAACAAAATGTAAGGTATATGTTTTTTTTCGTGCAAGTGTTGAGTATATTAACGATGGAATTTCATTCCAAAAACTTGTATAGATCCATTTTTTCTTGTGTACTGTAGTTTTTGGAAATATTTTAGATTAATTTTATATTTTTTAAAAATCATCCAAGTCAAAATATGCCTGAAATTACAATGTCTTTTGTTTGTGCAGGCTAAGAGGGTTTTAACATGATCAAAACAATATATATATATATGGTAGGTATCAGTCTCCTCTAATGCCTCATATAACTCCTTTGAGAAATGGTTAAGTCGATAAAATGCTATAGTAGAAATAAGATAGGTCTATATTCTAGGATTTTGATATAGGTGAAGACAAAAATAAATTAAAAATAGTAAACAATATTTATTTAAAAAAAAATTATATATTTGAAATATGCATAGCCAATTCGATCTATGTTTATATTTTCATCAACAACTGAATTGTTTAGCCTATAGAAAAATAACGTCAAAGAAAGAGATATAGAGGGGTATTCACAAAAATGAATTTTTTTTATCAATTTGCAGACCGAACCACTATGTTTTTCATCTCGAACCTACATCTAATCCAACCAAGTCATCATACACCTTGTTGATCCCACCCAAAAAAATTGAATTCAAAAGAGCATGCATGTTCTCTAAGAGTGCACACATGTTCTAGGAGCATGCATGCGCTCTAGGAATGCGCACACTCTCCTATAAATCATTTATTTCTCTATCTTTTTCCTCTCTCTCCTACATCTACCCCCCTTCACTATGTCACTCTCACTCTCCCTCTCTATCCCCCCTGTCCGTCTCCCTCTCTCTCCCTCACACTCCTATACATGGTAATACCTAGACATGGTAAGACTTAGACATCAAAAGTAATGAAAAGACCTAGAGCTAGACCTTATATTGACATGCTTCAGACTCTCACACCCACTCTCTCTATCTCTCTCTCTCTCTCTATGCCCCTTTGTCCCTCACTCCCCTCTCTCTTCCACCTATATTCCACCCTTTCTCTCTCTCCTCGTTGTTAGTCTAAGTCTCACTCTCTCTACCCATAGTTCTATCTCTATTCCCCCTCTCTGTCTCCCTCTGTATTCCCCCCTTCCTCTCATTCACTCTCTACCCCCCTTCTATGTCTCCCTCTATACTTCCCTTCCTCTCACTATCCCTCTCTCTAACCCCCCTCTCTTTCTCCCTCTCCTCCCTCTCCTTCTCTGTCTCTACCCCTCCTCTTTTTCTTTCTCTCTCCCCCCTTACTCCCTCTTTGTCTCTACCCATCCTCTTTTTCTTTCTCTCTCCCCCTCTCATGCATTCTCTCCCCCCACTCATCCCTCTCTCTCTATCCCCTCCATTCCACTATCTCTCCTCTATCTATCCTACATATACCTCTCTCTCCTACATTTACCTCTCTATCTACCCCCATATCTATTTTCCTCTCTCTCCCTCTCACACTCTCACAACATCTCTCTACTTCCCTTCTATTCCTTGCTCTCTCTCCCTACCACACACACTTTCTACCCACCTATATGTCTTCCTCTCTCTCCCTCCCACACTCTAACACACTCACTCTATACCTCCCCTCTTTGTCTTCCTCTCTCTACCTCCCACACTCTCTCACACACACTTTCTATCCCCCCCTCTATGTCTTCCTCTCTCTCCCTCCCACACTCTCACACACACACTTTCTATCCCCCCTCTATGTATGCCTCTCTCTCCCTCCCACACTTTAACACACTCACTCTCTACCTCCCTCCTTTGTATACCTCTCTATACCTCCCCTCTTTGTATACCTCTCTCTTCCTCCCACACTCTCACACACAAATTATCTCTCTACCCCCCTCCTCCCTCTATCTCTCCCCCTCCCTCCCACTATCTCTCCTCTATTTCTCTCCCACATATACTACCTCTTTCTCTCTCTCGTAATTGCTAGTCTCACTCTCACTATATCCCCTTCCCTATCTCTCCTCTACTCTCCCCACATTTATCTCTTTATATCTCTCTATCCCCCCTTCCCTCTATCTCCCCCCTTCTTATGACACCTATTCTCACTCTCTCTAGCCCATCCACCCTCCTTGTCTCTCTCTCCCCCTCCCTCCCACTATATTTATGCTCTCTCTCTCTCTCATACATCTACCCCTGCCCACTATCTCTCCCCCCCTTTCTCTCACTCTCTCTCTACCCCCTCTCTTTGTCTCCCTCTCCCTCCCTCTCACACACTCAAATAATCCTTGTTCGTCCCTCCTCTCTTTCTTTCTCTTCCCCCCCTCTCACACTC
>ML785788.1:739245-774556 GCA_009831015.1 Picea engelmannii | reverse complement strand
CTCTCTCTCTGTATTTTCCTCCCTATCTCTCCCACACTCTCCCCACCTTTATCTATTTTCATCTATCTCACCCCCCTTCCCTCCTTTTATGTCCTTCCATTCACTCTCTCACTCTCTATCCCTCCTCTCTGTCTTCATGTCCCTCAATCTATTTTTCTTCCCCTCTCCCCTTCTCACACTCTCTTTCTTCCCCTCTCTGCAGACCCCCTAGGAAAGAAATGGCCTTGACCTAGACATGTTAAGACCTAGACCTAAACCTAGACATAAAAAGACCTATACATGGAAATACCTGGGGCATGAACTAGACCTATACAATGACCATGACATAAACCTAGATCATAACATAGAGATAGATCTAGATTTAGATGATGACCAAGAGCTTGAAATAGAGGATGACCTAGACCACAACATAGATCTAGAGGTAGATTTAGATGATGACCTAGAGAATGACATAGACCATAACATAGACCCCCCTAGCTCCATATAAACCTATGCATAACTTATACTCAACCATTAACCCCCTGTACTCTCAAGTCTTGAGTGCACTATGCATATACCTTTTGTAAAACCCTTGCACCCACATCACCCACATATTGGTGCTCTAACCATTTTTCTATCCTTGAAAACACTTTCAATCCTAACCCCTTAGGCCTTATTTTTCCCCATAGCCCTATACATATTTATTCATAAAGATGTTTGGTCTATAATAAATGCTCTATCCTTTGCATTAAGAGCATGCACACACTTTTTTGACTTTCCTAAGATATAGATGTTAGTCGTTTATGCTCAAGCAAAACACCCAAACACTTTAGTGCACACATGTTCTAGGAATGTGCGTGCATTCCTCTTGGGAATTTTTTGGTTGCAAGCACACTCCATCACCTCATCTATTTCAAGGTCGACAAACAATCCATGAGATATTCAGACAAAAATAACACATAGACATGTTTTTCTTATTTCAGTGTTATTTTTTGATTCATTAAGAGTTTTGTGATATTTCCAGACCATTGTAGGAAAATTTGGAAGATAACTTTGTCAAGTGCAATTGGAATTGTTGTTTGTATATTCTTGTGTCTTCTTGGAATTGGAAGACAAATTTGTCCAAGTTTAATTGGAATTGTTGTTTGTATCTTCTTGTGTCTTCTTGGAATTGGAAGACAAATTTCTCCAAGTCCAATTGGAATCATTGTTTGTATCTTCTTGTGTGTACATGGAATTGGAAGACAAGTTTGTCCAAGTTCAATTGGAATTCTTTTTTGTATCTTCTTGTGTCTTCTTGGAATTGGAAGACAAATTTGTCCAAGCGCAATTGGAATTGGAATTATTAGATGTGTCTTCTTTTGTAATACAAAAAACAAATTATCCACTTGGTTATGCCTTATTACATAATACAAAGAAAAATTTGTGATGGGTGTTTGGAAGCCAATTTTTATCTTTAAACACAGGGAATCGACAGATTCGAGGAAGAAATTCCTCGAGAAAAAATCAACCAATCGAAAAGGTAGAATAATAAAGAGAAAAAGAAAAGTTATGTATGTCAAAGTAGGTTTTCAGAAGAGGGAAATCCAATTTATAGTGGAATAGATGCTTCCATTGTTTCTCCTTCATCACCAGAAGCAAAGTGCAAGAGATCATTAGAGAGAAATCCATCCAGTATCTCATCAAGACAACTTGTTGTGGATGACCAGATGATTGAGGATCTTTCTGGAGCTAATTATACAATGGATGAAATTAGAGAAGAAATCGGTGTACAAAATTGTGGTGAAGAAGTTTCTGTGGTGCAATCTCTTGTTGGACAATAAACTGTTCCAGAAACTAGTCAATCCCATGTCCACTCTCCTCCCATAGCTGATCCGATAGTTATTGAATGGGAAATAACTACAACATTGTTAACTCCACAATAGGGAGTTCAAGAGTGGATGAATAGGGGTTCATCGTCCCTACCTAGATTGAGCATTGTGCGGCGAATAACTCCCAAATGCATTCAGGTTGATGAAAGTGGTGTAGAATCACTTGAAGTTAAGTTACCTAACCATACTATTCATTATCACTCTTATAACATCATTAAAGAATATTTTGAACCAAAATCCGATGCTGCTAAATGTCAATTATTTTTAGCTTTGTTAAAATCTAGAAGTTTGACTACTGTTAGGAAAATTTTAGTCATTAAAACAGTGAAAAGTGTAGAAGTAAGTCATCATATTGTTACAAACCTTGTATATTCTTTTCAAAGAATTGGTAATAATTATCGTTCTAAAGACTGCAATGCAAACCAACGGGTCTTGTCACAATCAATTGTTAGCAAGATCATGAGAAAACATCGTTTTATACAACAAATCTATCACCTCTTGAAATGAAATTCCAAAACCCTTAGAAAGTATTCTCATAGATGAGATAGCCTCAACACAGGTGGCCCAATAGATTTGTGGGCCTTCAATGGTAGGCTAGCTTATTATGACATGAAGTTAATTGGAGTGGTTAAGGGACTAGTTCAATATTTTTGGCACGAGAACACTAGGGATTCTTCCAACCAAAAAGATGTACTAAAATTGAGAAGGGTATCTAAGGACTGTGAACCCCATATTAAATCTTTTCTTGAAATTACATAGACATAATTTAATGAGATATTCACAATAGTACATTGTTCACTTAAATTGGGCAAAAGATCTTTCCATAAATGCAAGCCTTGGTATGTTCGAATAAACACAATTTGTAACACATGTTGTTGTATATATCACATTGAGTATGGTTATTATCACACACACACACACACACACACACACACACACACATACTTTTCGTGTTTTGCATAACATCCTCTTGTAGGAATGCTCGGTTCTTTTTTTGTCGTCATCATCTAGATACCTTATTCATAGCACATAATGTACAAGTCCAGAGGGTTTTACATTTTATCAAAAATCATGCTTATATGGGACATGCCCTAGGTGCGATGGAATGACATTATTGAGAAGGTACATCCATGTAAGCTATGAGTATGAATTGGGGAGGAAGGAGGTTTCCTTGTAGAGCTTTAAATATGTGACATATGACATTGATGGAGGACATGAAAGAAAAAATATACAATTGGTTACTTCCAAAGTATGAGTTTTTGAATTCATGAAGGACTTCGTTGAAAATACACAACATTATCTTCAAAATGTCCATGTGGCTTGATGGCAGGATGAGCATTTTATAATATGCAAAGATACATTTTTCATGTTGGTACTATGTTATTAGGGGTTGATTTTGTTGAGAACTGCACCCTTCAACCACAAAATGATATTCAAATATAATATTATCACTCAGAGAAGGTCAACATAATGGTCGATATCACATACAAGCATGGACCGGATAGTAATGAACAAAACATAGTTATATTGAAAGAATATCACTTATACATAAGCGATGATCAATGTCACGACTTAGCCTACGTACACCATTGTTTTCAGTTGTTCTACAAGCACCTTAAGTAGAAGAATATAGATATATGAATCAACATTGGATATGATCAAATGGTTGCGTAAGCCAGTTAAAAAATGCTTGTGTATTTCAATGGTTGTGTATGTTGTACAAAAAACTAAAAGTACCACAATGTGCATTAGGAACACGTGTGCATTCCCAAGAATGTACACACGTGTGAATTTCGACCACCTCCAAGCCTAAAGGTTTAGGAACATGTGTGCATTCCCGAGAATGTGCATGCGTTCCTATGAGTGCACATTCCTGTTGCATGGCTTGCCACTTTTTTGGCCACGAACTTCATGCACTTACCTTGGAATTAGCTTCAAGAAATTCTTCCCACTCTTATTGTTTTTCTTGCTATCTTGAGTTTGGTTGAGGATTTCCCAAGAGAGGTCGGTATTCGATAATGTCTCCAACTCCCTTGTCTAACAAAAATTTATGTAGGAAGGACAAAATAATGAAAAGGAAATTTTCATGCAAGTTAGTGTAAATTTTTTCTTTTATGGTTTCTACTAACGATATGTATTTGATTTCTTGTTCTTTGATTTAATCATGTACAATTATTTCAAACTACTTGTTCAAATTTGTTCTTCCTCTGCTTATTATTTTATGAATTAACTGTTCATTTGGAGTGAGTTTTCACATTAGGTGATTGAGCGAGATATTTGAATAGTGCCTCTGGAATAGCTTCCAAGAATTGTTTGCGTGTTTCTGAGAATAACTGTGTATGTGTTTCTTCTAGTGTCAGTCAATTCCTCCTTGCGTATTTTTTCATGTAATTATTGAGTTTGAGCTCCCACCATTAATGTATGTATTCCAACCTTAACATCTATGTGATTTTTATTTTATACATGCATGAGTTCAGAACTACCAATAATAGAACCAATGTTCTAGTATTATGGAAAGTATGATAAGGTTACCAGTATTTCCTTAGACATAGCAACATATGTTACAACATTATATACATACACACATAATCATTCATGGAAGAATACACAAGTAATGGGAGAACCAACAATATGCACTTTATTATATGTAACAACATCCTTAGCCTTTCGTGGTTACATATTCACATATATATACATTATACATGTCATTTCAATTACCTATCAGTTACAACTCTTATCTTCGGTCGACATGAACTGTATGTTTAAAAAACTTCTATATTCAACTTCTGCAATTGACTTATTTGGTCGACTGGTGGGTCTAGTTAGTAGGGATGACTAGCCCATAAAACAAGGGCATTATAAATGTTTCTGATGATGCAAGGGATTCTTTTGGGCATTGAAGTGTCCCCTATAGATTAAATAATATTCTCACAGTGTTGCATGCACCTAGAACCTTACATTACACCCATTTATTTTTATCCCACAAACGGGACAAACTACAATCCCAGGGTTTGTCGTGTGCCCTTTCTTATCATTGTCATGACAACTCTAGTCACCAACTGCTCCACTATTCTTAAATGTATAAATTTCTCAATATCCAACTTCACAATTCACACAACACCCTGATTGAATCATGAAAATACCAAAGGGGCGCAGAGGTTCCAATCATTGGCAAGAGCCAGTATGCTTCACTTTTATGAGTAATCTCATGGAGGACGTTGAAGGGGAGATCAACATTTCACCAGTCATTCCTGCATGAGGCAATAAACTTCACAACTTGGAAAATGGTGGATGAAATTTCATAGATATTGTGGGCTTTATATTAGAATTTTACAAAGGAGATGACGACCTCCAGCTGGTCGAGTTTCTGAATATCGCTCATCTTGAGGTTTTCTTGGTCCCAGGAGTTGGAAATCATGATCATGGGCTTCCTTTCCTCGATTAAACTCAATTTATGTTGATTATCCTCCATTTATAATTACATTCATTGCATCCAAAAGTATGATTGTCAATGTTTATTTAAGGGACATGACCTTCCCTTTTTTCCTAAAATACTTTCATCTCAAAGCATAAGGAAGGAGTAGGTAGACCTAGAATTGGTATTTAAGTCATAATTTTGTAGTCATGGAAGTAAAAAATAGTCATATACCACACAACATTTACTTGTTACCATTGCTTTCACTCCCTTCTCAAATCCCTTGCCTCAAAACTAGTGATAAATTATGAATTCCCAATGTGATCCATTAACTTGTGTATGTTTTCATTACCATATTGATCTTATTTATTCCTTTTCATTACAACAAGTGTCATCATGCTAATCTTTTTTAGGGAGGCTCCTCTTAGACAATATTTTGTATTTAATCCTTATTTTTTCTTAATCAAGTTTAATGATTGCATTCTCTTGTACATATTCTTGACAAGGGCAATCATCAAATGCATATACAATAGGATATTTGTCAAGGGAAGGGGGAAATGTTTGTAAGAGAAATTAGGAGATGTTTAAAACCTCTTCTTAATCCTATTCACAAGAATATTTATCATAGAAAGGACGAAACAAAATCTCTACAATTGCATCTACTTCAACTTCCACATATTTCATCTTTCTCTTTCAGTACCGATGGTAGTTGTAATTGTTGGTGTCATAATTGTCACATTATGTGAGAAAACTATTGTTAACAATTGTAGAAGATGCAATAAATTTTTATATTCATTCCCCTTCTAAGATGAAGCATATCAATTAAGATCTCATCTTCTTTATTTGTTCAATATACTTTTGTTGCACTAATTTCTAGTATTTTCTCTTGGAACAATGAATTTGTTTTCATTATGGATATATTATACTCTTTCAAAGCTAAAACAATTTTTTAAATGCAAAAGTTGAATATGAAAAATTTTCATACGATGCAAAACTCACAAATATAGTCACGACCATACTAGAAATATGTTTAAAATAACATATTTTAGAACTTTAATATCTCGATGACTTGGTCTTCAATTTGAATGATTTTTTATTTGAAATTATGTTTTTTAGAATATTTTAGAAATACAATTTTACTTTAATGATATCATTCAAAAAAAACATCAAAATATGTTTTTAGTGTTATGGCTTTGATTTTTTTGGTTTCTCACATCACCCTCTCTTTTTTAAAACACAACAAAAAAATATGATTGAAGCTCTCATACTGATGTAAAGCATTTCAATACTTTATATGAATGACTCCAACCATAAACAATAGCATTTAAATAAATAACAATAATGAAAATAACAAGATTGGAAGGAACCTACACACTAAAGGTTGAAATTCCCTTGTAGTTCCAAAAATATATAGGAAGACATACCCATAATATAGAGAAAGACATCTCAATATAATTTGTATTCAAATGAGTAACCATTGATTCTATTTATAATAAAATGAAAGATCACAAGTGAGGTCGCTCTTCTAATATGAGTCTCAACTAAAAACTCTCCACTAACTCAATAGTGAGGCAACTGTGCATCTAATTAACAATTCTTAGCTAGCTTATTTATAAGTCATTAACATTATTAAAAAAATATTTAAAATAACTTAATGATGTATTATTAATAACTCATAATTTAGATTTATGAACTAATAAAGTAAATAGCTCATGTTCAAAATATATATTGTATAAATACAAATATCTTTTAAGATCTAATTTATAATTTATATAATTTGACATTATTAATAAATTTGTGTAATATTCATTAGATGGGGTGTCTATTAGGATCCATGATGATAGGGGTATGATCGAGATGGTACCCCACCCCCACAGACACATGGTTGGATATTTCAAGTCATGCCACACCCACCTACCTCCAATTCACCTGCATCGTGATCTTCCTAGTCACATCCCTCATGTTGAACTCCATCACGAGCTTCCCAGTCACGTCGTGGTTATTTCTCACGCAGAGGATTCGGTGGGTAATAAAGAGAAGATGACGATCTATGACAAACTCCTTCTGACCTCTCCCTCTCTTGATAGTCATGAAATCTTAATGTTTCTCAGTTTCAGGAATGATAATATTGTTGATCCTTCCATCACAGATTAACCCTTACATAGTTATGATGAGGAGGCTCCCTCACTCGACCATCAATTCCCAGTTAATGGGGGAGGAGCATGGGTCAATTTTGACCATAAATTAAAATCTATATGTCATGGTCCCATTGTTCTTTATCAAGTTGCCAATTTTCTCCCTCATTTTCCAATTCCCTCTCACCATCTCTACTACCAACCCTTATACCTTCTTTGTTTGTTCATCTATGGCACCACGAGGAAGGAGTCCCTCTCTCCTTCACTCTGATCATCCCTCTCTGGCCATGAAGGAAGCCATGGAAGTAATTGATTCCTATGTTGAATATGTTCCAGGGGAAGATAAGGTTAAAATGAACAAGATGGAAGAGGAGGTCCTTCTAATCATATATTTCCATGACGAGGAGGAGGTCGAGGCTTAGGTTTGCATCCTAATCCCAGATTTGGGCTTCTCCTGAACCTGTAACTCGAAATTATTTAGGACTCTTGAATTGTATTGGAATACCAAGACAATGGTAGCCATGGGAATTCTCCCCAAGGAGTACGATTTTAGATAGATGAAAAATAGGCAATAAGCACTAAAACATTAGACTAGTTATGTGTTTGAGGTTGTAATTTTGATATCCAACCTCCATGGAGGAAAATTCATCCCCCCCTGAGGGGAATTATGCAAAGGATGAATGATCTAAAGTTTCTACTGGGTGCGAGGTGGTGGATATCATGAGCTATCAAGTTCCTAATGCTAAGTGACATCTGGTTTTGATTTCTTTTTATGTTGTTATACTATCTAGACTTACAGTTTTTGGTTATCAGTATAGACAATGATAACACTATCAGACATCTAATACTTTAGGTTCGGTTTACCTCAGGGGAACGCAATATTTTTTAGTGTTTTGATTCATAGAGGCCCAGAGACTGTCATGGTCTCTGAGAGGTCGAATCTCCTATACATTTCCTTTTATTTTCTATGCATATTAATATAGATGTTGACTTATAATTTTTTTTTATGTAAGATTAAAATTATGATTTATACATTTTGACCTAATATAAAGAAAGTTTTGTTTAAATATCACACATTATAATTTATTTTAATGGTTTGGGAAGGGAAAAACAATGAATGTGAGTTTTGGTAGTGAGTATGTTACCACTTTTGATTAACTATCAAATCAAAATCTCACTAAAAATTTATATAATTAGTTGTGACAAAAACATTTTTTTTCCTTTTGATATCATTCCAAGATGAAAATAAGAACATGATCTAAATAAATTAAAATAATTAAGTTATTGGTGCAAAAACATGAGGAATAATGAAGAAAAATAATTCACAAAATGATACAAAGAAAATTATATTGAAATATTGTGTATTTCTTTGTAAAAGATTTGTGTGATGCTTTGATAAAAATATAAAGAAAAATGAGAAGATGATCTACTACTTTATGTTTTTCCACTATAAATTGTAGGGTTGTGGATAAAATGTAGTAGGAAATGCCAACTATTTGATAGTGGTAGTATAAATCAAATCCTTTTAGATACCATTGTCCATGATGGTATGGAGATTAGCCCTAGATTTACCATACTTGCATGAAAGAAGTCTCTCCTTTTTTTGTATTTTGCATCTTTACAAATTATGATTTTGCAAAATGCATATACTCATATTAGTACCATTGTGACCTTTGGTTCACATAGAATCTCATGGACACTTAAAGAGTTTGATATTTGTTCTTCTCCATGCATAGATCTTTAATAGGGACTTTTGTTGCAACAAATGTCACACTTGCTACATATTGAAAAATTTGCGATGACCACTTGCGACGAAAATACTCTTTCGTTGCAACATTCAAGAGAAAAAGTTTAATTATTCAATTTTTTTCTAGATCCACCCCATATTTGTCGCTATCTCAATGAATGTACTTTTTCTAAATTATGGTCAATGTTCATCGCAAGAGAGACAAATGACCGTTATAAGTGAACGTTATAAGTGACCGTTAAATATGACAAATAAATAGGTAAAAAAAAGAAACATTTTAGGTCACGGTTGTCACAATTGTGACGATTGTGACCTAAAATTTAACTATAAATATTTGACAATTTAAAAATGTTGCGACAATCTTGCTATAACAACAACGGTTCTGAAAGGGTATTTTTGTTCAGAAGTTGTGCAGAAGAATGTCGCAGAATATAGTTAGAGGTGGTGAAAAAAGTAAAGCAGGTGAAAAGAGTGATGGTAGATGTTATTTCCCTTGTAAAAAATGTTTCCTCATACATCCCGTAATAATTTTAATAGCAACAGCTACAAAACATTGTAGGAAATATGGGCACATTGATGGTGGATCGAATGAATATCATCCCATGGTAATTAGCTATATATTCATTATCTTTTTTTTTATTTTTTCAATTTTATATAAAATTATATATATATATATATATATATATATATATATATATATATATATATATATATATATATATATNNNNAAATATATATATATATATATATATATATATATATATATATATATATATATATATATATATATATATATATATATATATATTGTTGGAATGTTTGTTATGGTATACACTAATTTTGCATGATTGTTTATAATTATAAAGTTAGAGTTGCCCTCTAACTTTCCGTAGAATATTGCACCAAGTATTAGTAGAAATGATGTTGTACAAGCTGAGGAACATCATGACCAAGAAAATGAGGATCTCATGGAAGAAGATGATGGGACAAATCAAATTAATGATCCCATGGAAGAATATGATGGGACAAATCAAATGATCCAAGATTTGTTTTCGCAGCCGGATGAGGATGGGGACAATGTTGGTATTTATGATGAACCTCTATTAGAAAAGGAAAATAAATGACTTTATGAAGGATCAAGAGAAAATCTTCTCTTTGCTACATTGTTGCTAGTGAACTTAAAGGTTATGAATAATTTTTCTAACACTTGTATGAAACAGATCCTAAGGTATGTAATATTTTTCATCTCATATTATACATAAATGTTGATTTTTTCTATTTGTTTTTAGTGTTAATTAATGTGTAAAATAAGAATGCAATTTTTATGAGTAATATTCTTACATTAACTAGTTATTTGTTATGTTGTAGATTGTTAGGTGATTTTTTGTTACCATCATCAAATATTTTACCTCGCACGTATCGAGGTTTGCATGCCATTATGAAAGACATTGGAATGGATTATCAAACTATAGATGCATGTACTAATGACCATATTATATATTATGGACAACATGCTTCGAAAACAGAATGTCTGCAATGTCTTATCAATAGATATCGAACCGATCAAGTAACAAAAAGGGTGCCTCGAAAGGTTCTTCATCATATTCCCATAATTCCATGTTTGCAACGATTGTTCAGGTGTGAAAGAATAAAACAATTTATGGATTACCATGCACGTAATAGAAGTGGATATGGTGTTCTTCGAATGCCTGCCGATGGTTCTTCATTTAGGGAAAATGGGGAAAAATGGGCAGATTTCAAAGATGAACCTCGTAATGTTAGGATTTCATTGGCAGCTGACAGTGTTAATCCATTCATAGAGCTTAGGTCTATTTACTCAGTGTGGCCTATTTTTGTTATCAACAATAACATTCCTCCTTGGATGTCAATAAAGGAGCACATAATGTTGACAATGATTGTTCCTTGTATTTGTTTACATTAATTTTTTGAATTTAACATTTTCATTTGTTTCAAATTTTGCATAATATCTTTTGTTTATTTATTTAAATATATATATTACATGATATCATTCCTATAGTAATTATGTGTAATTTTAAAAAAATAGGTAAGTACCAAGTTAAAGATATGAATGTATATATAGAGCCCCTTATTGGCGAGCTACTAAAGTTATGGGATGGCATCACAATGTATGACATATGTAAACCAATCGGGGAGAAGAAATTTAAATTCTGTGGAATACTTTTATGGACAATTCATGATGCCCCTGGACTAACACATTTTTGTGGTATGTAGCATTCTAATATTTCTCTTTAATACTATATAATATTTTAATGTTATCATGGTGCA
Organism: Picea engelmannii; assembly: GCA_009831015.1. Classification (NCBI taxonomy): domain Eukaryota; kingdom Viridiplantae; phylum Streptophyta; class Pinopsida; order Pinales; family Pinaceae; genus Picea; species Picea engelmannii. The sequence continues at coordinate 763,102 of ML785788.1, read as the reverse complement.
TGTTTAATTTTTAAATAATCTCATCGTTTCATTAACATTAATTCATTTGTTGTAGGTCTTCAAACAAAGGGTAAATTTGCATGTCCAGTTTGTGGCCCTAAGATGAAGTATCGTCATTCAAAAAGTTTAGGAAAGATGGTGTTTGATGAGTATAGGCACCTTCTTCCTAAGAACCATAGGTATCGTACTACTAAAAAACATATTTTCAATGGGAAAGAAGAGACTGGTTTAAAACCATGAAGAATTACACCTCACCTATGGAGGTTGGAATATAATAGAAATCGTCAAGGTACTCAATTTCATAATGTATTGTTGATACTCAGAGGGGGGTGAATCAGTATCAAGTACAATTTAAAACATTTTTCAACTTATACTTAAACCATTCAACTATATTTAATGAGCAATGAACAATAGTATAAGAGTTACACCAATACACCATAATACACCATGCACAATATATGAGAAATAATCAATAGTTAATGTTCAAGGGAAGTAATGACTTCCAAAGGTAGCTACATCTTCCAAATATAAAGGGAGGGATAAACCTCCAAGAGGAAGATACAATCATCCAATATCAAGAGAGAGTTGAACTCTCCATCCTTGCTCCATCCTTCCACCCAAGAATATATGAGAGATAATAAAACTTTACATTAAATCATCACCATCAACCAATCATCACATAGAACCTGATAATGCTTCCTGATACTTCTTCAATTTCTGAAATTATTCAATTCTTGGAGTACTCTGATCCTATAGATAATATTACTCAATGTATTATATGAAACTCCTCCAATTTTCACTCCTTGAATCCTCCCCAAAAAGAGGTTATAGAAAGAATGGTAGACTTTATTCAATTCTGGTCTATTCAGGAGAGTGAACTTGCACAGAACGCCCCACGCTCAATAATTAACATTAGATTTGGAAACTCACACACAAGAAACTAAATTCCACACTCTTTCCAATGAAATTTGTCCCACTGCATTTGGATTCTCTATGAATAAGGTATGACTATTTTACCCGAAACACCTGTTTATTGACTAGCTTCAGGACTGGTCACAAACCCTATCTTCCACAGAGTGTATCTCCATAATTATAGCGAATCAAGAGCTGAAATTTTTACCAGATGTACCTTGATATGTCTTCTAAAAACCATAGTGATTTCACCATATGAATAGTTCTAGAAAAAAATTTATATCAAAAATGGTAAGATGACCTGAAAATAACATACCTTAGAACACATCACCAAAAGATTTCATCCTCCCTTGAAATCCAACCTTCTTTTCTTCTTATTTCCTCTGAAATTTGAATTGTATAAAATGAATGTATAATGATGTTTATTTATACCATTTATGTCACTTCCTTTTAACATTAGGGACGACCTGACACTTTCTTATTTTGTAATTATTTTCTTTAATTATCTTCAGGGCCTACATGTACTTCCTTCTTTAATTCACTTTGTCATCTTCAAAAACTCATTTCTCCTCAACCATGAGGATCCACGTGAAGTTCCACATACCACCGGAAACAACATGATGTATACTATCTATCCATGGGTGTTGTATCTACATGTGCATTTTCCTTCATGTCCAAATACCTTCATCAATCTTGCGGTCCAAAACCCATGACTAGGGTTGACATCAATGACAACAACCAATCTTCCAACAATCTCCCCCTTTGTCATTGATGGAAACACTCATGCTCCCCCTATCATCATGATTCCAATTTCTCTCCCCCTTTGACATCAATGGAAAAGGTTAGGGCTGCTCCCCTTGAGTTTAATGGAAAAATGTAACTCTCTTCTTTGGGGCTGCTCCCCCTGAACATGTGGCACTAAATAATACTTCATCCTTATTTTTGTTCTTTGAGACTTTTTCTTCCTTAGAATCCTTTTGTGTGGCTTCTGTCTTCTCTCTCTTCTTCATGTCTAAGATGTATGTGTTGTTCGGTATTCTTGTTGCAGTTGCAACCAATATTCTTGAGTTATTTTCTTTGATTTTACATTTTTGGGAATCAAATGTAAGAGTGTATCCTTGATCACACATTTTAGTAACACTGAGTAGATTATGATTCAAGTCTTCAACCAATACAAGATTCTTTTCTTTTACATTTTTTCTTCCAAGCTCTACTACACCTTCTCCAAGTATTTTGGAATATGAGTCATCTCCAAATGCAACATTGCCACCCTTTCTCTTCAAGATGATGAATTTGTCTTGATCCCGGGTCATGTGTGAAGAACATCCATTGTCTATGTACCATTCATCTTCTTCTTTACATTCTTTAGCAGTCAATGCTATTCGACAATCTTCATTGTTTGGAATCTCTTTCCTTCTCCATATTGTGGTTGGCATAGGGACATCTTCATTCATATATCTACAATCTCGTGCTTTGTGAAAAAGATAATTACATTTGTAGCATGCAATATTTTTTTCCATCAATGGGGAAAATGAATTATAACATATGTTGACAAATCCATGATTATTTCCATATCTTCTATTTACACCATTCATGTTTCTTGCGTATGTGTTCCTTTCATTGATTCTGCAATTAATTTCCTTATGTCCAAAAGTTTTGCAAGTATAACAATGACCAAAAAAGAAATTTTGATACCTTGGAGTAAGTGGGCTTCTTTGTGATGTAGTCCATCTGGGTTCATGATCTATTCTTCTGTATTTTCCTTCATACTAATTGAAGCTTCTTTGATTCTTGAAGGTAGGAGGTCTTCTTGGATATTCATCTCTTTTGTAATCATTCCTTCTTTCTGGTATCCTGGTCCACTTCTCATCAACTATCTGTGTAGCTCTTTCTTCAACCTTCTTGTTGNTATTTGCATCTTCTTTGTATGAAGTTTCACCCATGCATCCAAGATGTGTTAAGTCTTTTGGCACTTGAGAGTTTCTTAAGCTCTTCCTCAATGAGACAACTTCTTGTTCAAGTTTCTCACAATCTTCTTCTTTCTTTATCATTTGGACATTCCTTCTCCTATTCTTCTTTCTTCTTCGAGTAGAGTTTTCAAGGAAATGATTTCTTCTCTTAGTTTCTCAAGGTCTTCTAATTGTTTCTTCAAGATTACAACTGTCTTTTCACAACTACCCAATTCACTTCTTAGTTTTCTTTGTGTGTCTTTGAGCTTGCTATTTTCAATCTCAACATGCTTCAATTTTTAAGATTCTCATCTTCTTGTTGAATAATTTTTTCTTCATGATTTTCTTCTTATTCATTGGAATTTTCTTCTTTAGTGTCATTTCTTTCAATCCTTGGATGAGGAAATTCAAATTCAACATGACCTACTCCATAATTAAAACAAAAGAATTGACCTCTATTTTCTTCTTTGAAATCTGAGATGTTGTAATTTGCTTCAACTTCTTCTTCTTCTTCTTCTTCTTCTTCTGCATATTCCCTTACATAAAGGTCTTGTAGCTTATTCCAAAGCTCTGTTTATGATGCACATGATCCCACCTTGGATTTCACTGAATCTGTCAATCCATACAGGATGGTATCTACTACCAATTTGTTGTTCCTTTTTTCTTCCTTCTGAGTTGCAGTCTTTGGTTTCTTCAAAGCATTGTATCCTGAAGCAACTGAGAACCAAACATCTTCCCCAAGAGATTTCAAGTAAGTTTCCATTATATTACTCTAGTATTCAAAATTGCTTCTATCAAATGGTGGAATCCCATTTGGAATTTTGTCTTCCATTTCTTCTTAGGATCTTCCTTCCAGTGGTTAAATTGTACTGAAGGTAACCCACTCTGATTCCAATTGTTGATACTGAGAGGGGGATGAATCAGTATCAAATACAATTTAAAACCTTTTTCAACTTATACTTAAAACATTCAACTATATTTAATGAGCAATGAACAATACTATAAGAGTTACACCAATACACCATAATAAACCATGCACAATATATGAGAAATAATCAATAATTATTGTTAAAGGGAAGTAATAACTTCTAAAGGTAGCTACAACTTCCAAATGTAAAGGGAGGGATAAACCTCCAAGAGGAAGATACAATCCTCCAATATCAAGAGAGAGTTGAACTCTCCATCCTTTCCCCTTCCTTCCACCCAAAAATATATGAGAAATAATAAAATGTTACATTAAATCATCACCATCAACCAATCATCACATAGAACCTGATAATGCTTCCTGAGACTTCTTCAATTTCTACAATTATTCAATTCTTGGAGTAATATGATCCTATAGATAATATTACTCAATGTATTCTATGAAAATCCTCCAAGCTTCACTCCTTGAATCCTCCCCAAAAAGAGGTTATAGAAAGAATGGTAGACTTTATTCAATTCTGGTCTATTCAGGAGAGTGAACTTGCATAAAATGCCCCGCGCTCAATAATTAACATCCTATTCTGAAACTCGCACACAAGAAACTACAGTCTGTACTATTTCCAATGAAATTTTTCGCACTTCATTTGGATTCCCGATGAAGAAGTTATGACTAGTTTACCCGGAACACTTGTTTATTGACTAGCTTCAGGACTGGTCACAAACCCTATCTTCCACAGAGTGTATCTCCATAATTATAGTGAATTAAGAGCTGAAATTTTTACCAGAGGTACCTTGATATGTATTCTAAATACCATAGCGATTTCACCATCGGGATCATTCTAGAAAAAAAATTATAGCAAAAATGGTAAGATGACCTGAAAATAACATACCTTAGAACACATCACCAAAAGACTTCATCCTCCCTTGAAATCCTACCTTCTTTTCTTCTTATTTCATCTGAAATTCAACTTGTATCAAATGAATGTATAATGATTTTTATTTATACCATTTATGCCACTTCCTTTTAACATTAGGGCCGACTTGACACTTTCTTATTTTGCAATTCTTTTCTTTAATTATCTTCAGGGCCTACATGCACTTCCTTCTTCAATTCACTTTGTCATCTTCAAAAATTCATTTCTCCTCAACCATGAGGATCCACATGACATGCCACATACCACCGGAAACAACATGATGTATACTATCCATCCATGTGTGTTGTATCTACATGTGAATTTTCCTTCATGTCCAAATACCTTCATCAATCTTGCGATCCAAAACCTATGACTAGGTCTGACATGAATGACAACAACCAATCTTCCAACAGTGTCATAGATCATGTAATGTTTTGAATGTTTATTTTAATCATTGAATTTATTTTACCGTATTTGATAAAAAAAATTGTAATTTCTTTTATGCTTCATGAAGGTATTAATAATGGGCTTCCATGAGGAATGAAATGTTATCCCGCTCAATTCATGAGGTTTCCCTACTATGAGGAGATAAAAATAGCTCATTTGTTTGATACAATGCATATCAGGAAGAATGTGACTGAAACGTTATGGCGAATCATAGATGGTAGGAGGGACAAAGAAACAATCATCAAAATTTGTACTGACATTCAGGAAGCCAATCATGCAATGTGAAGTGTGATATGATATTCAAATAGATTAGATGGAGTACTAGACTGAAATAACCTTCCATGGTTATTAACAAAGCAACAAAGCAATGATGTAAAAGAGGTCATTCAAAGAATTAAATTTCCCACGGGTTTTGCTTCAAACATAAAAAATATCTTAATGAAGAAAGGTGAATTTGGTGGGGTAAAAACATATGATTGGCATACCTTCATTAAGGTAATAATTTTGGTATACATATTTATATATATTGGCCTTATAGATCTTTTATTTTTTTTATTTTTTCTTGTCTACTTTGGTCGAAACAAATAATGATTCATTTTGTTGTTACAGTATGTTCTACCACTATCTCTCCCAAACGAATTTGACAACAACGTCAAACAAGTTATATATGATCTTGGAAAATAAATGCGGTAAGTAGTTGTAATTTATTTGCAAAATGTTCTTTCAAATTATTGTTGTACTTAATGACACGTGTTTTACTTGTAATGTAATATATTATATTATGTTATTTTGAAACGTGTTATTTTCTTGTGTCATGATCTCATGTAGATGGTTGTCATTGAAAGAAATCCATGAAGATGATATAAAGTATTGGAAGAGAGAAATTCCTCGTCTAATGTGTGAAATGCAAAAGTATATACCTCCAAAAAATTTCAATGCACAAGAACACTACCTCATACGCCAAGTTGAGTAGATTGAAATTTGTGGACCTGTTCACACAAGGTCAATGTGGATGGTGGAGAGGCACTTGAAATCATTGAAGGTGTTGGTTAGACAAAGAGCACGTCCTTAGGGTTCTATGGTGGAGGGGTATATGCTATATCAATCCATGGTGTATATTAGTCAGTATCTTCCTAAATTAGCATCGCCAACTATGCATGTAGTGGATCGCATTTGGGATGTGAACTCCAACAAAAAATTGGAAGATCGGGAGCATATGTTGGGGCAAGGTAGAATGAAAAAAATGAGAGGTAATATATTAATAATTGTGAAAATTTATATTAATAATACATATAAGTTTCGTTTTTTGTGTATATGATCATAATCATTAATATATTAATATAATTTATTTCATAAATTATAAATATTTATAATTACCTGCATATTGTACGTTATAACTAATATTTAATATTGGTGAATTATGTTTTTTTGATTCAGTTTCTCAAGAGTGGGATGCACTGCATTTATACATTGCAAATAATCTTGACTGGATGAATGTATGGATTGAAAGATGTAAACAACATAATGGAGGTAGGTTATCATGGCAACGAATGTCTGAATTGGTCAGAGAAGCTCGTCGTAACGGAGATGCCAATGTTATGCAGAGGGAAATTGATTTAGCAAATGTTTTGAAAGATGGACAGGTAAGAAAATTCACCCATTTTATTCAGTTATTTTATATTATATTAATGTGACTACATGTGTACTGCATTTTTCAGATACTTTCGAAGTTATATAAATATATGTTAATTTATTAATTGACAATGCATCTTTTACATATCTGACATATTGTAGTTGAAACACCACAAGGCTATGTGGTGCGATGGTCGTAAATTTCGCATCAAACAATTGGATGAAACTAGGAAAAACTCTGATAGTGGGATAATTGCAGTATTCCAGGTCACTAATGTTTCCTCTAGAGTGACAGACATCCTCGAGAATTTGAAAATAGATACTATGGGTATTTAAATGATATACTTGAGTGTGAATTTAATTTCTTCAAATTATTTCTATTCGATGTCAAATGGTATAGGTTATGAATGCATGAACATGATGAGGAAAGAGTTGTTATTCAACATGCCAACATATTTCCAATGATTAAAACAATGGTGTTTGAAAGACGACATGATCACTATGTTTTTCCAAGCCAATTTGAACAGGTATTTTACTCAAATGTTCCAGGTGAAAGGGATTGGTCATTTGTTGTTAGATATGATCCAAGAGGAAGGCCAATTAAGTATACTCATTTACAGGAAGAAGATGATATTGAAGATCAAGAAGATGACTTGACAGATCAGACAAAGCCGAAAGATCATGGAGGGTCGACAGATGAAGAAGATGAAGAAGATCATGATCTAGGCATAGGAGACAATATTGCAATTCTTGATGATGATGTCGATGAAAATATGCTCGAAAATGACATTGATGACGATGATGATATCATCAATCCTTTCAACATCGTTTCAGAACCAGATGATGATACAGATGTCGAGTTATGAAGAAGATCAATATAGAGAATAAGGATGATTACACAGATGTTGAGGTTGGATTAGGTACATGACTATATAATATTTTAATTTGTATGAATTATTCTCTTAAAATAATTTACTTATAATGTCATGGGTTAATTACATGTTTTTAAGTTTTATGCAATGTTTTTATATCTTATGTTACATGTTGTTTAATTATTATTTGAAACCTGAAAATAGTTGCCAATATACTAAAGTACATGGTAGACTAAAAATATCATTTAGAAACACATGATTTCATGTACCTTCATTAATTTTTGTTTTTGTAGTTTCTATGCATGAATTTTAATAGGAAATTTCTTTCGATTATTTTCTATTTTATAGATTGGGTATTGGGGATCAATTGAGAGTGATGTGAGAGGGAGGGGAGGGGCCATATGAGCTTCCACCTTCACATGGTTGGCCTTGTTCAGTAGAGGATAAATTATTCTTGAAACCAAGAGAAGATATTTCATTTTTATACCATCATGATCGTATAAGATTTCATCAATATTGTTACATATTTGAATCTTATTATAATTGAGATTCGTTACATAGTCCTTGAAAAAAGACAAAAGACTTATGTAACAAATATTAATTTGGTCTTTTTGTGGGACATTTTATGCCATTAGTATGTTTTGTACAAAAATAATGGATCTTGGGGAATACACCATGGTCAAGGAACAAGGAATGAGGAATGATAAATGAGGAACACAGAAAAAGGAACAAGGAATGAAAATTGTACGAGGACTAGACACCGGCAACAGTAACCTGTGAATGGGGCCAATGTTGAAATTTTTTCAAACAGTTTATGTATGCACTGAAATTTGTCATGGATAGACTATTGGCATGAATTAATGATATGGGAGGGTTTCTGGACTCAAATTTGACTGACACACCCACTTTCTTCCATCATCAATTCATCATGTAAACCATAAACCCTAATTTTCTTTCAAAGTACACAATTTGGTTGATGAAAGTTTTAGGTTTTCGTCAGTCTTTCTTCATTTTTCTTTCAGGTTCCACATTAATGTATATACAATGTATCTACATCATAGTTGTGATGAAAAATCCCTCTTTTTCGTTGATTGCTTAATCAACACCATCAAGATACTAGAGGCGGGCAATGGTGACATGTGAATGGGGCCAACATTGAAATGTTTTCAAACTGTATTTGTATGCATTGAAATTTGACCTCGATAGACTATTCACACCCCTTAACGATATGGGAGGGTTTCTGGACTCAAATTTGACTGACACACCCACTTTCTTCCATCATCATATCATCATGGAAACCATAAACCTTATTTTTCATATGTTCTAGTAGATATGTTAATGATTCCAAGTCTCATATTTGTATTTGACTGAAGGTCCAACTAGCTTGCAAAGTATCAAATTTAGATTTCAAGTCGATAAACCAAATATTAAATGAATCCAATCATCATTTGATATCGTCACAAGAGAGACAAATGTAAATAATCTTGCGACGAATTTGCTATACTATCGACGAAAAAAGTTCGTCGATAGTATAGCTAATTCGTCGCAAGAATATTGTGTCTAATTTGAAAGGTGTTACATGGTTTGCAAGGAGTGCGGGGATTATATTATGGTGCAATGTAATGTAGTCTATAAGAACAATCTCTATGCCAAACCTTAAAATGGATAGTACCATATCTTGTTCTTAAGACAAATATTCTTGGTATGTTTCCCTTGTGGTGGCTCAAGCCCTTAGTACACATGATGCCTTACAATGAAATATAACAATTTTACTATTGAATGATAGTGTTATGTCACCCATGGTTAAGGAAAGAACTTAAGGTTCTTAGGTCCTATTTGAATCTTCCTAGAATTGAGATTTGTTACATAGTCCTTGAAAAAAGACAAAAGACTTATGTAGCGTATATTAATTTGGTCTTTGTGTGGGACATTTTATGCCAAGGGACTATCAAGGGACTGAAAAAGCCTGGCATTTCCCATGAAAGAACTCTTTTTTAAGGTTATAAAAAAAGAGTGTTGTAGGAAGTGGGCCAGACAAACATTCAAATAAGTCAAGCTTGTAATTTCCCCACGAACTTTAATATTCTTGTGAACATTCCAATGATTGCAGTTGTGTTAAAAAGTAAATTTCCTGAGGGATATGGATAGTAAATGCATTCAAGCTGAGGTTGAGATTTATTTCTAGGCTAGTAATGGATCCTATTACATAAGAGATGGAAGAAGAAAGACTATTAGTTTATTACAACTCGAATCAAGCAATGTCATCTTTTGGAAATTATTCAATGCTTGGGGAATGTTACCAGATAAAGTGTTATTGTAAAGACTCAGATTATTGAGGTATTTCATTTTGTCCAAAAGGGATGTAATTGCACCTTTAAGTAATTTTCACTAAGATCTAGCTTCTCTTTATTAATGAGATAACCAAGATCAATTGGGATTCTAGTTGTCAAACAATTATTGTGAACATCGAGAAGCTCTGGAGATGTATTGTTCATAATCTCTGGAGGAAGAGGTCCAGTGAAATGATTTGTATATATCTCCAAGGATACTAGGGTTTGGAGCCGACCTAACTATGAATAAATTCTTCTAGTCAATTGATTTTCTCCCAAACACAAGCAGAGATTCTCAATCACCAACCATGGCTGGTTTTGGTCTAGACAAAAGAATTTGCTAATAACATCAACTGAGTTAGCTTCTGGGGATGAAAAAATTCTTCTGGTATAGAATCATTAAGTTGATCATGGGACAAATACAAGGCATAGAGGTCTCACGCTAGTCATCCCGCCCTAGGTTTATAATATTCCATTCATTGGCTCCATAATTTCCACAGGTAAGCACAAGATTCTCAGGCAGATGAGATGCTTATTGAACTTGAATTTTAGACAAAATCACCCCAGTTGGCTTTTCCTTTGAGGGAAAATGTTTTTTCTAGAAAGAATATTTAATTTGTTAATAATTCTCACAATTATAGATAGAAAAACATAAGTAAGAGATAGTTATGATGAGTTGCTCCATCCATGCAGCCACTTCTGACATGGTCAGTCTTTCTTTTGGGTCATGCATAACATAAATATTTGCAATATAATCCATTCTTAGCTTAGCAGAGGCTCTACATTTAATTGTAAATCCAAATTGTCATCTAGAATAACTACTGCCTAGCTGATCAGGGGCACTACCCATTTGATAGTGTTGGGTGGATCAAAATCCATGTCATATTCTTTTCTTCCACTCAAAATCTCTCTTAAAACCTCAAAAAATCTATATACAGCACTATTCTCTATAAAATTCGAATAGCTATAGTAATATTAATCAATATAGATAGCATCCTCTTTATGGATAGGAGAAGTCAACCCTTTCACTCTAAATAAAGTTAACCCAAAATCTGCTACCCCAGAAAGACATAGCTTATATCTTCTCCCATTAAGATGTTTTGCAACACTTGAAAATTCTGACAGCCAACAAAGATGTTTTAATAATTTGGAGACATGGAAGTCCTAATAACATCTATGCTTATGATCAATGATGAGGCTGCTAATACTGCAGTTGTTCTCATCCTCTAAAGTGTAGGGGTAACAATGCTGACTCAGCTGTGGAAATGATTGTCGAGTATCATGCCTATGGAGATATTGGTATATGAGAACATCCAAGTCTTTGCCCAAAGTACATTATGAGTGTTGAATTTAAAGCAGCTACAACAACCATTCTCTGGGAGGATGGCAAAGACCCTAGCTGAGATCTAGGGCCCCCAGTGCACTCCTGGGGTTCTTGGTCTAGGAAAAAACAGTCAGAGCCATGGAAAAATACCCTTTTAAGGGCCTCCAGTAGATAACTGGGGTTCTTGGTCTAGGACCAAACAGTAAAGACCCTTGAGAGGGCCCCCAATATACGATTGGGGTTCTTGGTCTGGGACCAAGTAGTTTAAGTCCCTAGATATGTCTAGGGCCCTTGGATGTATTCCAGGGTACCCATGTCTAAGGCATGGGTTGATCCTTGGTTTTGTACCTTGGTGGATAAGACCCCAGATATGTTCTGGGGAAACCTGGTCCTTGATCAGGTAGTTGTTGGTGTGTGACCCTCTTTGAAGGCGGGCATGACCACATGAGGGATGTATATGCTGACAATTTCCCAAAGCATCTATCCTTGAATTCATGATGGGGACCATATTCCTAGATTCTTTACTTCCTCCAGGATATCTTTGATCTTAAATACTAGGGGAGCTCTTCCATTTATCTTCCCCAAAGAACACTTTATTAATTAGGATATCTTTGTAGCTCATTTCATTTTGTTGTATCTAGTTTCTCTATAGGGTTCACATTCTTTTGTCGAACTCTATTTCGTGGTTCTTTAGGTTGGACATCATTTCCACACTCTTTTTACTGCCAATATTGTTATTTTTACTTTTCAGTCCCACTTACCTATTTTGGACAATGCTGGCCATTCATATAATTTCTTATTTTGTTTCTTTCTAACCTCCTTTTTAGCATTTTTATTCATAGCGCAAATAAGACAAGTATACTTAGGCTATTAATTCTCCTTAAAACTTGTTTTTTTGGTGTAAGTACTTAAAGCAGATAAAAATATCCTATCCATGGATCCTTTTATATCTTGTGTCATATCTGTGTATTTTCATGACATAAAAGCCCAAACTATCTTGGTGGATTCTAATATTGGAGCTACAGTTAGTGTAGATGCCTTCTCATGTCGAATTCCTTTAGAAATCAGTTAACTTCTCATATGGATTTATGTAGGAACACAATGAAATACATAAATACAAAAAAATGCAGAGATGCAGCGGAAATAAGACTTCATTTCATTAATAACAAAGGACTGAAATATGCTTACAGACAGAATGGAAGTAAACTAGCTAGGGCGCTGGTATCTTATCTCTGAGAAGAGATGTGGTGGATACTGGCCTATAAACTTTGTTACAATGAGGTTCAAAGGCCTATTATTATTGAGAAACAATGGAAAACCCTAAAGATCCAAAGACCTAACCCTAGGAGATGAAACACCAAGACTATGGGCCTCGTTTGGGTAAGTTGGTACATCAACTTCCCGGGGATGTAACTTTGGCATACGATCTCTGTTTGACGCGTTCCATACCTCTTTAGAAATATCTATCCAAGGAATACAACTTTTGGGTGAGCAACATGATATACGATCCATGTTGCTCCTCGTTTTCCCAAAAAACGTCGTTTAAGGCCTCAAAACGACTCCGAAAGTTCAAGACCCGAAAAACTACTAAAAATAGTAAATTGTGTGAAAACTACAAAACTTAAAGAAGCAATGGTGGGGGTCTAAGTGGAATAGGTGGGTGGCCACCAATATCCACCTGGATCATTCATCCCCCCTTAGGAAGCAATGGTCCCCTTTGCGTTGAGTTCCTCCATGAGATGAGGAAACTTCTGTTGAACTTGGTCCCTGGTGAGCCACTTGCCTTGGTGAAGGAATTGGCCTGCTTTGAAAACTCAATATAGAGGTATCCTTTGTTTTTGGGTGTGCTTGATCTATGTATCCATGATTTGATCAGTTCTGTCTTGTTCCATGCAGTTTGGATTTAACTCTGTTGGTGTGAGTTGTTCTACCATGTCGGATGTGTCTAGTAGAGGTGGAGAGTAGGGTCGAAGGCGGTCCACATTGAACATTGGGTGTAGACCAAGGAATGGTGGAATGCTAAGCTCAAATGAATTTTCCCCTACAGCCTTGGTGAGGGTGTACGGCCCATATCGGAGTGGAGGAAGCTTGTGGTGGGGTCCAACGAGGCGCTCCTTTTGCAAATGCAGCCACACTTTGTCGCCCACCTGGAAGTTGTGTGGCACCCGATGTTGATCATGTCGCTTCTTGTACTTAGCATTGGCTCTGTCCAAGATGTTATGGACCTGTTGGCGGATGTGTTGAATGTGCTCAATGAAGTTGTTTTCCTTTTCAGCCTCAAATTGGACATGAGTTGAATCTTCCTGAGTAGCCACAAATGGCATGGCTATGTCAATGGGACATAGTGGCTAGAATCCCAAGCCCACTTGAAAGGGGCTGTGGTTGGTTGAGCTATGGAGAGCCCAATTGTAGATTTTTTGTACATAGGGGAGGCTCTCATCCCATGTGCGTGGATTCTTTGAATTGTACATGCACAGAATGTGTACGATCATCCTGTTGACGACCTCTGTCTGGCCATCAATTTGCGAACGGAAAGTTGTGGACTTGGTGACCTTGGTGTCCAACATCGAACAAAGGCTGGACCAAAATGTACTAAGGAACCTATTGTCCCGATTTGAGATGATAGATTGTGGGATCCCAAAGTGTACCCACACTCGTTCAAAGAAGAGTTTAGCAGTGGCTTCTGCTGTGATATTCTTCTTGCAAGCCATCATAAAGGACATCTTTGAGAATTGGTCGACGACCACAAAAACACAGTCATTGCCATGCTTAGTAGAAGGAAGGCCCGACATGTAATCCATAGATATGGATTCCCAAGGTCGACTGGGGGTAGGAAGCAGAGTATAGAGGCCTTACTTCTTGATGGTCGGTTTGGCAATGGTGCAAGCAGTGTAGGACTTGATGTACTTCCCGACATCTTGTCGAAGGTTCGGCCAATAGAAATACATTTGCAGTACTGTCACAGTTTTCTCGACCTCGAAATGCCCAGCGACCCAACTGTAGTGCGCCTCCAAAATCATCTCGGTACGCTTGCTTTAAGGAACACAAAGGTGTCCCAGGTGACAAAGCAGGGCATCCTGAAGGTGAAAATTTGGAACTTTATTACCCTCCAAGAGTGTATTGTATGTGTGGCCAAATTCTGGATCACTTGTGTAGAGAAGCGACCAATTGGAAGTCTCATGCCCACAAGAGTTGAGCACAATGGTTAGCGCCACGATGGGTGGTTGACTGAGGCAGTATGAAACATTATTGGTGCTGCCTTTTTTGTACTTAATGTTCAAATGAAACTATTGTAGGTATGTCGACCACTTGTGATGGCGATCGTTCTGCAACTTCCCTTGTGTCTATATGAACTACAGGGGTCGATGGTTTATGTGGATGACCATTTCCTTTCCCAAAATGTAATGCTTCCATTGCCGACAAGCCTGGACAATGGAATACATTTATTTGTCATAAGTGGGATACTTCTGGACTGTGTCGGAAAGTGTCTCACTGTGATATGCCATTTGATGCCCATGTTGAGTAAGGACTATCCCAATAGCATAGTCAGAGGCATATGTCTCGATCTCAAATGGTTGTTGCAAGTCTAGTAATGTGAGCACTGGTGCAGAGCAGAGGTGATGCTTCAACTCCCCGAACGCGTTCTGTTGAGATTCAAACCAAAAGAATTTTTCTTTAGCTCCTCCCTTGGTGACTTGACTTAAGGGCCAAGTGATATGAGAGAATCCCAACACAAACCTGTGGTAGAAATTGGCAAGACCTAAAAAGATGCGGAGATTTATTAGGGTGGTTGGGGCTGGCCAATCCCGAATGACTTGGATCTTTGTTGGATCCACATGCACCCCCTGCTCATCAATAATGTATCCTATATACTAAACCTGGGTCATGCCAAAAGTGCATTTCTCCAAATTCGCACACAACTTGTGTTGCTGTAGTGTTTGGAGGACCTGTCGGATGTGGTGGAGGTGCTCTTCCCATGTCTGGCTGAAGATTAGAATGTCATCCAAGTACACCACTACAAATGAGTTGGTGAATGGTTGCAAAATGTCATCCATTAGCCTCATGAAGGTTGTAGGGATTCGTCAACCTGAAAGGCATGACCAACCATTCGAAAAGGCCCTCCCTGGATTTGAATGCAGTCTTCCACACATCAAAGGGTTTGATTGGTACCTGGTGATACCTAGACTTCAAGTCGATCTTGCTGAAATATTTCGCCCCCCTTGAATTGGTCCAGAAGTTCATCAATCCATGGGATCGGGTACCTATTTCAGACAGTGATCTTGTTCACTGCCTGATAGTCAATGCATAGTCTCCAAGTCCCATCCTTCTTCTGCACCAACACGATCAGGCTCCCATAGGGTGATGAACTTGGCCGAATGTGACCTTTCTGCAACAAATCCTGAATCTGCCTCTTGATTTATTCATTCTCCAGAATAGAGCACCGATAGATGGGTCCATTGGGCAGCGACGCACCTGGGGTTAGATCGATGGGGTGCTTGACCTAGAAGTGTAGAGGCACCCCTACGGGGAAGGTGAAGATGTCCTTGTACTCCTCCACGACCTTATCCATCTGTTGTTTTCATGCAGCGGGGCCCTGTCTGGAGGTCATGGCCATAGTCTTCATCTTTCCATGAGGGCAGATCATCAGGAAAACAAATTTCCTAGTTTTGGAAATGAGCTTACTGCATTGTTTTGTAGTAACCAAAGAGATGGTGGTAGGTGGTGCTATCTCCAGTATCCTGTACATCGTATTGCCCAAAGTGATAATAACAGCACGAGGCTTGGACTCATACACAACATGTCACTTCCACAAGTACAGTTGGCCTAATAATACATCAGAAACATCAAGAGGAGAAATGTCACATAATACCTCATCCATGAAGGGCTTGATATTGTAGGGAAGGAGACATTGTTGACTGACGCAGAGGTCTCGTCCTTGGTGCAACCACCCGACGGTGTATGGTTGTGGGTGTGTTGTGGTCAACAAGCCTAGCCACTTCATGGCCTCTACCGAGATGAGTTTCTTCTGTCTTCCACTGTCGACAATGAACTACAACAGGGAACCCTTTACCCACATCTTGGAATGGAAGAGATGCTCCACCTCCTATGGATCTTCTGGTTCCCCGTTCTGGATCTTTGTGGTGGAAATGGTGGTGTTGGGATCTGCATCGATAATATTTTTCCCCCTGTCATTCCCCTTGTCAAGTTCTGATTCA
This sequence comes from Picea engelmannii, assembly GCA_009831015.1. Taxonomy (NCBI): domain Eukaryota; kingdom Viridiplantae; phylum Streptophyta; class Pinopsida; order Pinales; family Pinaceae; genus Picea; species Picea engelmannii. The sequence goes on along the minus strand of ML785788.1, from coordinate 746,582 downwards.
GAGTTAGAGCATGCATCTGATTCAGAATCCTTCAACTTGGCTACCAGTGACTGCTTGGCCCGACACTCACTTGTGTTGTGAGTGGAGCTCTTATGGAACTCACACCACTTTCTCGTGTCCTTTTTTGGCTTCATGGTGTTGTGTTGGCAGCCAATACAATTTTTTCTATTGCCCTATAAGTTGCCTACACCTATGTCTTGCGAACTTCAAGTTTTCGTTGTGTTTTTCAAATAGACGAAACTTTCATTTCTTGAGACTTTTGCACATTTGTCTTCGTAAAGTTTTCACGACTGTACGTGTGAAAACTTCTCCGTTTGAAGTCACATTTTGATCACTATCTGAACTGTCATGATCTTTTTATCAATGTTCTTACTGCGGTTACCTTTGTTTATCATTGTGTAGATGAAAGAACTTTCGAACTGTATTCACAAGTCATTCTTATATTGACTGTGGGATTGAGTTTCATTGAGTTTGCAATACATTAATCTTGGGATTTGAACTTTGTATGACTTGCCCGATCATTAAATCTTTGAAAATACATAAGGTTTTGATTAAACTTTTTATATACATGTGATATAATCCTTAAGATAATTTTCATAAACTTGGGCTTGTCGACTATATGAATTCGGTTTGGCACTTTGGTTGAATGTTGATTGATACATGGGCGCATATATAATTTTGGTGTTAACCTATATGATGAATGTTTTGAACACTATGATAGTGTTGGCGTGTATTGGTTGGATTTTGATTAGTTATACACATGACTTAATAGATAATCCATCATTACGATTTGAATAGCCATATCGGCGGTTGTACTGCGACCACTATTGCTCTGCATGGCGGTAAACAACTCTACCACCCTCGCACACTTTGCATTAATGCTTGCCTCCTTACCAGGGTTACCTCTGTTAATTTTTGGGAAAATCTCTGAGCCTAATCTGTTCAAACCCTTGTCCCTTAGCCTAGCTCACTGTGAGTTATCTCCTGGCTCCTTAAGGGAGAATTGAACCCTCATGGTTTTCAGAGTCAGTTGTGGTTTCATTTTGCCAGAGAAGTTTGCCCCGTAATTTCCCCCAGAGTCAAGTTTTTGTGTGAGCGATTCTGGGCAAACAGATTTGAATTAGCTCAAACCGTTGAAAACCCAGAACCGTTTTTAGCCCCTTTACCCTCACCGCAAGCGGTTTCCTCATAAATTGAGTGGCTATAGAGATCTAGCTCTCTTTTTCCAGGTCAATTTTTCAATGGCGGGAACATGCGTTCTAAGTCTGTATGCATTTCCTCAAATCTGTTCTTCAGAACTCCCTCTCACCCAACAAGCCATCTCATCGCTCCACAGGTATGTTTGATATCAATCATTTTTTGTAAATAATCTAGCTTTATATAATGAATTCGAATTCGGTTTTGAATAGTTCTGTTTACAGCATGGATTTTCTCTGTCACAGTGTATGCATTCTATACATAGCCATGCTTGGATTGAAATCGAATTTCGTTTTCCCAGTTTAGCCTTGATTGGATTTCCTTCAATTTGATTGATCATGGTATGGATTGGATTGGTTTGATTTGGCTTAAATTGGATGCCCTGCTGTCATAAACACAAGTTGTTTCTCATATTCGATTCTGGACACAATCACATTTCGTTTGGATTTCGTTATGGTGTATATGCTATGATTAGAAACAGTTTTGATATGGATTCAATTCATAAAAGTTATACTCAGCAGGTTAACTCGCATTGGATTATTCCACCATGTTATCAATTCGTTTGCAATGAATATGTTGTTTGAATTTGATTTGAAAAACGAAATTGACTGTATCAGATTCACGATTTATTCCTATAATTAAACTCAATTGTAATTTGTTTTGATTATTTGCCCAGTTTACAATTCTAATCTCTGTTGATTCTATTACGATCCTGTCTGTTGACTGTGCAAGAAAACAATCACGAATTTGGTTGAGTTGATGTTGTTGCATATGATTTCGTTTATACATAATCGTAACAGTCTTCCCATCTATGAACTCAATTGAACAATACAAATCTGTTGTTATATCATGACAGCTATAACGAGTGAATCACATATGATATGATTTGCTATCAATTTTGTTTTGATATGAAACAGTTTGGTTACTATTTGACCCGATTTTATGGCAACTAAAAAAACAGAGCATTCTTACCCTGTTTCGATTGCATCCCTTTCGATTTTGTTTAATTAAAATGATAAACTTATTTGAATCATTAGTGATTCGTTTTGAATGATTATTAGAAATAAACTTGGATTTGATTCCTTTAAAAAAAAAAAGATTTGATTTAATTTTTATTTTGATTCTGTATGCTATTTTAGACTAGCTACAGAATCAGATGATTCTGTAGCTAAGTCTGTAGGATCAATTTTTATTGTCTTCTTAATGAAAATGTCTTTCTAATTGGTTATTTTTGGTCTATTGCAGAGCAATTCGAATTGGCAGTGGATATGATGAGCAGTTAGGGGATATTTCAAAGATTTCACTTGCATTTTGATTTCCTAGTTTAGTTGATTTTGGGGATATTTCCCAGATTATGTAAAACAATTTGATATTATCCACAAGGAGGTTTTACCTTGTGGAGAGACTTATATATACTTATGATTTTTGTAATAAGGTTCATCCTCATTCATGGGAGAACAAGGATATGGAGTTCTAATACAGACTGGAGAAGAATTGATGTTTTGTCATAGCTTTAACTTCTTAATATATCAATGTTTTGTTTCATGTTTTGTATATCACTTTGTCTATGATTTATGACTACTTTAGCTATCTAGATCATGTGCAAATGATATAATTTTAATCGTTGTAATCCATTATCTTGTCTCTTCCAAATATATAAAAGACATAACAATTGTTAGTTCAGTTTGTGAATGACAGGTTTATCTTCTTCATTGATTGAATTATCAAATATAAATTTCCTGCATAACAGGTTTCCCTTATTGCAGAGATTTATACATCTTATAGTTGTTATGATACTTTTATGTCTTGTTTGTCCTGCAAACCAACTCGAAGAGCAGCTCAGCTGATCGTTTACGAGAAGCTATTGAATCAACCGGTGTGAATTTCTTCCTCCGACCAGCTTCAGAGTCATCACACACGGGACAAATTAGGAGCGCTTCCAGGTTAGCTAATCTTTTCTTTGCTGTTTTCATTAAGTAGTTCAGTTTAGATTTAAGTTTAATTAGATTTATATTAGATTGTTTAATTTCAATAAATATATTAGATTGTTTAATTTCAGTAATGTTTATTTCTTTTTCATAAAATATAAAAAATCAAAAGAGATTCCTAGCTGTCTTAGGGAAGAAAATACATGAGTTTTGCAGGTTTTAATTAAATATGTAGATTGTTTATAATGTACATTTGTGAATAAGTAATACTGCAGCTGGTAATTAGATAGTTGATTTGATTTATTATAGTAATTATTAGATTGTATATAATAGTTAGAATAGTTAGTTTAATTTAGTAGTTTGTTATAGATAGATTAGTTTAGTTTCCTTTACTTAGTTTAATTAGTTTAGTTAGTTTTAGTTAGTTTATTTAGTTTAGTTAGTTTTATTTGTTTTAGTTAGTTTAGATTAGTTTCTCTTTGGTTTGCTTAAAAGACCTTAGAGCGGCCAACGGAGCCGTTAAACTCGTCAGGGTGGTCCATTCCAAACAGCTTGGGTTATTTAGACAACCCCGGACCGGTTCCACTCTCCCAGTTGACGGACGGTCAATTTCGCCTGTCAACATGTTGTTATTTACTTGTGTCTTTGGTGGGTTGTCCTAGGAAGCTCCACCTTGGCTTGGTACTTTGTTCTATGGTTTGGGGGTACCTTTCCCTTGCTTCTGATTTGCAGACCCAAAGTCTCTCTTCTTCTATTTGAACTTCTGCTCAATCTTGGTAGCATATCGGTATGCCACACCAAGCGAGGAGATGTCGAGGAACTCCATTTCCTCCTAAATGTATCTGTGTAGAAAATTGTGGTACTTTAACACCAAATGTTTCTTTGAATCTTATATACCCAACTTTTTGTGTAGGGTATGAAACAGATTCGTCATCTCATGCACATCTTGGTCCCTTTGCTGCCGCAACGTAGTACATTGTATGTATTTGTCCTCATAGTTCCCCACGGGATAATATTGTTCCTTGAGGGCATCTTGGAAAGAATTCAAAGTGGGTGTGGCCGAGAACAGAGAGGGTTCTCCCTCGCCATGTTGCTCTGAGTAGGTTTCCCACCAGTCCTTGACATGGGGGGCAACTTTGAGGAGTGCGAAAATAATCTTTTCTCGGTCAAAAAATTCATGAACTGAGAAATATCCTTCTAACAGATTCAACCATCTATCTACGAAATATTCATCTATTTGGCCCTCAAATATGGGAATGTCAAAGTTTACTTGTACCTTAAAAGGAGTGGCGCCTCCAAAGTGGCTGTTGGATGTCGATGTGCCGCCAGTGGGAATCTGTTGAAGAATCTGGGAAAAGTTGTCCATCATCGTGTTCCCTTGTTTCTTGAGGGCCTCCTCGACCAACATTTTGATAGGATCTCCTGCTCACTCATATTCCTTTTGTTTCCCCATGGGCGGTTGTCGGGGTTTGCGAGGCTGATCTTGCAAATGTTCAACCAGATCGAGCCCCAACTCCTTATACCCCGACCTCATTGGGGACATGCAAAGAAGGATCGAGAATGAGTAGACCGCTCTAATACCACTGATCCAGATTTATGTAGGAACACAATGAAATACAAAAATACACATAAATGCAGATATGCAACGAAAATAAGACTTCATTTCATTAATAACAAATGACTGAAATATGCTTACAGACAAAATGGAAGTAAACTAGCTAGGGCGCTCGTAGCTTATCTCTGAGAAGAGATGTGGCGGCTACTGGCCTCTGAACTATGTTACAATGAGGCTCGAAGGCCTATTATTATTTAGAAACAATGGAAAACCCTAAACATCCAAATACCTAACCCTAGGAGATGAAACGCCAAGACTATGGGCCCCGTTTGGGTAAGTTGGTACATCAACTTCCCGGGGACGTAACTTTGGAATACAATCTCCATTTGACGCGGTCCATACCTCGTTAGAAAGATCTATCTGAGGAATACAACTTTTGGGTGAAAAAAATTACTCTACAAACCATTTTTCTCCCTGTTTTCCTTAAAAAGGTCGTTTAAGGCCTCAAAACAACTCCGGAAGTTCATGACTCGAAAAACTACTAAAAATAGTAAACTATGCGGAAACTGAAAAACTGAAAGAAGCAATGGTGGGGGTCCAAGTGGAATAGGTGTTTTGCCACCAATATCCACCTAGATCAACTTCCCTTTGAAGGTGTAGGGAACTTCATCTAAGCAAGTGTTAGCCCCTTGGGCACCCTCACTTTTGATCTAACTTTATGGTTGTATATACAATCAGCCAAAGTGTAAGATTTATTTCCAATTATTTTGTAATGTATAAGAAATAATTCAATAAGTTCAAATTAATTTAACAATTTACTACTTACCAAGTGAGACAGAAGTCATTTTCACACTTTTCCTTGCAAAAACATGTTTTCCTCTGGGTTTTCTTCTCAATCTGTAGGTCTTTTTTACTTCCATCCTATTTTTAAGGTAATTGTAGTTCTCTTTACTTCCATGCTATTTTTAAGGCAATGGTGGAATTTTGAACACAGTTTAGCATATGTGCATTTCCAACATTGAAGCTCTTTAGAAGACCATGTAATGGAGTGTATTCACAGATTTTAGGCCAATATAGGCCTATGCACATTTTATAATATTATTTTGTATTGGTGTTAATGTTTGGCCAACATGTGGTCCCAATTAGACCCTATGGCCTTGTAGAATGTTGCAATTTTGATATTTATAGAGTATCTTTGCTCATTTATGGAGCATGGGTGACAACTACAAGTATCAATGTAAACTAACTACAGAATTTGCAGTCAATATAGCTTCAGGCTTCCTCCCATCTTAGGCACTTAGTCTCTCATCAATTATCATAGTTACCACACTCAATTTGATGAATTAATTGGCACACCAAAAGAGTTAAGAGTTTGACTCAGCAAGGCAAAAAACAATGAAAATATAACAAGAAAATGAACAAATGACATCTCTGTATGAGTCTCAATGGTGATTCCTCAGGGTCTCACTAATCTCATAGATCTAGCAACTGAATATTTTCAAGGCTCTTTTAAGGCTGCTACATGGCGACATTTGCAATTGATAATGGGACTGATTAAGGTCACTTACAAGTCTGAAAAATTGGGATTTTTTTACTGTCACAATATAACTGTTCTCTTACTGACACTACTACATATGGGCGGATTATTCCATGAAAATTTTCCACGCTTCCACTAGTTTCATATTTTTTTTAAATAGGGCGGGATTTTCGTCGCTATTTCCATGAACCTTCATCGCAATATCGACGAAAATCTTAATTTAACCTAGTCGGGATTTTTGTCGCTATAGCGACAAACTTTCGTGGCAATAGCGACGAAAATTTTGTCTATCTCATTGGTCGGTGTTAACGGCTAGTTGACTATTTTATCTATATATACGTGACTTTAAGAGACTTTGCGACACAATTGCTATTGTTGCGACACTGTTCTTGGATTTTGTTTGAGCTGTTTATTTTTTCCGTCACCCACCAGTTGAAAAAATCCAATTCTCGATCTACATAGCTCGGATTTTGAACTTGCAAGGTTAGTATGTTAGTTTTTATTGATGTACTCATTTAACTTGTAATTTCTTTTTCAAATGTCCAAATTGCATTTAGCTTATTTTTTCCTTGATAATATATTTATATAATATGTGTAGTTATACCATATTTCATGTCTTTGGTTTTTGGATATAGTTAGTATATTCTATGGAAAAGGGTACGTGGATTCCATAATATTCTANNNTTATGGAATCCACATACCCTTTTCCCTTCAATTGTAGCTATAATCTCTCTCTCTTTTCATTGATAAAGATATGGAATTGCTCTTGAAACTCAACCCTAATCGGTGAAATGATAGTAATTGATTGCTATATTCCCTGCTTTAGCAGGGACTAATAAGATACATAAACACTAACCTTAAACTTATGTTAGGTGTATATGTCATTATTATATAAAGAAAACATTTGTACACATATGACCTTATTATAAAGATGCTATCTATGTCGTCGTGATGTTGATCCTCTACACACATGATCCCCTTATTATAAAGATGTTGACCTTATTATAAAGATGTAGGTCACTGTAAATAAACATATCATAATCGAAAGGAGTAGCCAAAATATAAAAAATTGACAACTTAATGTTTGGTATGGTGTAGGTAAGACAATTATTTGTTAGGA
>ML785788.1:693331-706724 GCA_009831015.1 Picea engelmannii | reverse complement strand
ATGGTCTTAAGATATCATCCATAAATATTATAAGTGTTGTCATAGTATTGTGTAATATAAATTGCATAATGACTCACTCATGCAATCCATGTGTTTTTTTGAAAGTAATATTCCAAATTATTCTTTGTGTATATTGTCATATTAGTGTCCTTACTTCTAATCCAACTTCATGATAACACATGCTTCCAATATTTGGTTGATTAGTGCCTTGATTATTTGTAGGGGATATATATATTACAATATATTAGAATATTACAATATTACAATATATTAGAATATTAGAATATTACAATGTAATAGTAATGCCATATTACAATGTAATATGGCATTACCATATTACATTGTAATATGGCATACAATATGGTATACCATATTTCATGTAATTTTTTTTTTTTAAACCTAAAGTCATCGTCGCAATATCGACGCAAGTTCGTCGGAAAAATTTTACTATTTTACCACAACCGTCGCTATAGCGATGAAACTTCATCGCAATTTTCCACGAATATTCGTCGCATATACAACATGTGCGTCGTAAATTTGGTTTTGAGATATTGCACTCATCGATATTACCACGGATTTTCGTTGCAAGTTGCAACGGACTTTCGTTGCACATTCAACAACTCTGTCGTAAGTTATTGTCTTGGCATAAATTTTCATCCCAATTGCAATAATTTTTCATCGTAATTGCCACATTTATTTGTTGTTATTGCGACGATAGTTCATCGTAATTGCGACGATGCATAGGGTTAATCGATATTGAAGGTGGTGACATGTGGAGAGCTAATTTCGTCGATGTTTCCATGCACACTTGGATCGTGGATATAGTGACAAAATTATTCCGACGAAAAAAAATCTCAGCTTTCGTGGAAATTGAGACAGATAAGTGTGGCAATATCAATGAAAAACCGTCGCAAATTTTCTCATATGTACTAATGTGATATAAGGTTTCCTTTAGAGCTTTGGTTTCAGGCTCATTCAATGTTGTTGTTAGGGTTATTTTAGGCATATTTTTTGCTATCCCAAATATTCTTTACAACAATAATTAAAACATGAAACACTCCTCTGATCTTTAACACTTTAATGCTGAAAGTAAAATATGTAAACCACAAGAATTATACTCAAGGATTTTTGGTCAACGTGACCCTGGAAAATCCCCCATGGGGAAAACCAGTTGAACATGAAATATATTATGGAGCTCATAGAGAAATATTACAGAAAATAAATGAACATAAGGAACCTGATTTACAATAGCCAAAATATCTCAAGCATGGCAACAAATTTCTCATTGAAGTGCACGCCCTCCTTGGGATTTGCACCCTTCTTCTTTGCTTCCCTCTTCCTTGAATATTTGTGCCTGTTGTTGAAATTGTACACCCTCTCTCAACAAGTGTCCTTCCTCTTAGCTTGTGCACCCTCACTTAAAATAAAAGGTAATAAAGATATAACAAATAGCTCATACTTAACTTACGTCTTATAATTCTCCAACATTGTTCTTTACACTTAGTGCAACAAACACCGAATGGAATGGTTTACACAAGGTCAATGGAGAATGTTATTATTATCTTATTATTCAACTTGGATTGAGCATGTATATGAATTGGATTGAGAATCTACATGAATGGTATCTGGCATGTATATGACTTGGATTGAGCCACATCCATATATGTACATCCATAGTTGTTAGTTTTCACTCAACCACATTGGAGAGGGTGTAGTTGTACTTCCTCCTAGTCACCAAGCTTATTGTTACCCCACAGTAGTACTAATGTGAAGTGTGGAGGGAATGCCTCTTTTCTTTCAAACCCCATAGTCTATACCTTTACATCCATATTGGTATATAGCTCCACATAAACACTCCACTTCACTTTCCTTTGCACTTAACATAGCCCCTTACTTTTTATGTGATTTCTGCTATGTGCATCAGCCTTCCCCATAGCCTTTACATCATGTCACCCTTTTTCCTTATCCTTTTGCTTGTATATGAAAAGTGAAAAGTGAAAAGATATGAACTTCCCTTCACTATATTCTTGGCTCTGCATGCATAAAACTTTGTAAGGAAAAATAATAGGATTTTGGCCAAACTTGCAAAGGAGTTTTTTTGAAGGCCTTCAACCCTGTAAAACTGTATCTTAGAGCACTAAAATTGAACATAAATTAAAAAAAACATTAAAGAGAACCTTCTTTATTATTGGTCCATTTAGGATTGAACCACACATCCCCATTTGGAGTCTTCCGGTCTATAAGCTTCATCCCCTTCTAGTTCTTCCACCTCTTCAAGCAATGGAAGTTGGATGATGCATAATGTAGGAATGGATGGAGTTACATGAAAATGTGGGATGTATGTTGCATGGATGTTGTATCAACAAGGTAAAGCCCCTGTGATCCTTATGAGTATTCAAGATGTGTATGATGGTCTCTATAATCATAAAAGTTTACTATGTTAGAAATGATGACATTTGATTCAATCTTGTATAGGTGTACTAAGTGAACTATGACATTTGCATGGTATTTTTAAAATTTGGGTCATTTTGCAGTACTGCACACATAGTAATCTATCAAGAAATTATTTCTTTGCTTAAAACCTCTTGCTCCTTCCCATAGATAGTTTTCATCGAAGTTGAGTTTTGTGCATTTCATTTTCCTCTTGCATGGTTTAAAGAGTCGAGTCAAAATTCCATTAGTTTCACGACCACTCCTTTGAGTAACAAAAGCCTAAAATCAAGCGCTAATTAAAATTTATCTAGAAACTTTTCTAGGGCTTTTCAAACCCATCTTATCTTAGTTTTAGAGCTTTGGAATAGGATTGTGAGAACAACTTTCCAAAGCTGCTAAAAAAACATAAAGCCTTGAGTTAGGGAGTGAAATCCAGTTGCTATATCACTGACTTTAGGAAGCCCTTCTAACACAAGGGTCAATCACAAGGTCGCATTGGGGCCCTCAGAGTAATAAAACCTACTTTGTTGGTCTTGGTGTCGACTGTGGACTGTCCCTCCTCTGCTTTGGTATAGTAGGTGGTACCATAGAGGCCATAATATTTTAGAATTCCTACACAAGGTGACAACACAGGGAAGGTGGTACTATACCTGGGATCGACATTGGCTATACTCACTCAGACTCCTTGGAGGGTTTCCCATTGCTCGGTGAGGTAACTTGCACTAGGGCGTTAGTTTTTTAAGAAGGTTGTAAATGTAACTTTCCCACCCGTCGAAACGCAGCCCCTTCACGCATCGATTCTGCGATGTTGGATTCCATCACCAACTAGCACTTCTTTGTGAGAAGTTTTGTTTGCATGCTTGACTCCTAGATTAATTAGCATGTTTTTTTTTCTCTCCTTAGTTGGCCTTAGGATTGAGTTTGTGTCTAATGGCATCAGTTTCAGGTTAATTCCTCATTGATCAATACAAAATATGGATACAATTAAAATAAAAGGTAATAAAGAGGTAACAAATAGCTCATACCTAACTTACGTCTTATAATTCTCCAACATTGTTCTTTACACTTAGTGCAACAAACACCAAATGGAATGGTTTACACAAGGTCAATGGAGAATTTTATTCTTATCTTATTGTTATCGCCATAACTAACTTATTCTTCAACTTGGATTGAACAAAACTAATATTTGTATAGTTCTAATCTTGGCTTGAACAAAACTAATATTTGTATATTTCTACTCTTGTATCGAACAAAAGTAATATTTGTATAGTTCTACTCTTGGCTTGCCTTAGACATATTTCCAACTAAAGAACCCAAGATTTTCAACACACCAACTGATGGTTGGATTTCTTACTCCATGGCATTGACCCTCATCTTCAATGGACATTTCTTATAGTAATTCTAATTTGCACAAATCCAACAAACAACAACCTTACTACTGTTTTTTCTTAGATCCATATGATAAATTTATCATGTCCTTAGTGTTATCACATTAATATGTCCTTAATATGTCCAAAATCAAGAGGGATATCAAATTAAATTAGGTGGTTAGCCACTATTATTGGTAATTGCACCCTAGTCTAATTGTGCATCCAAAACTAAAGATATAATATTTTTATTTAGAACTTTGAATATGATGATGGACTACTAACTAACAACACGTGCACATGCAACTGAAGGTACAACCAAACATGTACTTGTCATATATTTCTTCGTCAAGTGAGGAAATATTAGGACAAATAGAGGCCGGAAATGTGACTGCATCTAGTAGATATGATAAGAAAACAAGAACCAGAGGTGAAAAAGTTAGAATAAAATTTTGTAGACGCATGAAATTTTTTCTTGCCGAAGGAGGATCATGCTCTTATGATTATGAGAGCATAGGAGACATAGAGGTTCCACTTAGGTATAAGCATTTGGTGATACAATGGGTACCTAAGGAACTACCTCCTATAGATGTTGACTTCGTTGTCAACAATATGACATATCGCATTGTACCATCCTCCCTGCATGGCTTGGGGATATTTTCCATGGATGGAATAATTGTAAAATACAATACAGTAACTGAATTGATGGACTATGTCGGACCGTGTTACAATTATAATGATTGGATGTGGCTGGTCTGGTACATGCGAAGTATGCAAAGATATGCACTCGCTACAAATTATATAAACTAATAAACAAGGATAAAAATAAGGGAGGGACTATCTATATTGATGGAAGGCCTAAAGATTCTGAAAATATCGCAGGGTTTATAAACAACACACGACCCAAGACAACAAAAAAACAACCAAATTTCGTATATGAGGGACGTGAAGAGAATCAGGTAGTCCTATGTGCAATAGAAAAGATAGCTCCCGGGAAAGAGTTATTAGTGGATTACCATTTGAATCGAATAGAAACATTGACTAATAGTGTGCAAGTTCTCATGCAACACCTCTTTAAGAAACCTCTACTTATTTCATTATATTTTTTTATTATCTTTAACATTGTTTTTTTGTTATCATTAACATTTTTTTCAATATTTGGGGGTTCTAATTATATTATAATGTGGCAGGATGATCGTGGAAAAGGGCCAACTGCAGAACATGTAAATGATTATCAATTTTCACTTTCATTTTACATTGTTTTTATTATTTTCTTATATAATTTTATTGAAATAACATTGTTTTTGTTGAAATTATATGTAGTCTGCAGGCCATGTTGGTCATGATTTCGCTGATGAGGAGGGGTTTTATTCATGCGCTGATCCGATGGTCTTAATAAACAAAAGATCATTAAAGCTAACAAGGACCTTGCTAGATTCTTAGATCATCCAGATCAAACTCTCGACGTCAAAGCAAAGATCAAGCTCCTTATGTCACAACTTAACACATATAAGGTAAAAACCATAATTTAAAGTGTTTTTTTTAATGTACTCATATGTTCAATTATGATACTTTGTTCTTTAACTTTTACATTATCTGACGAAAAAACATTTTCTTTTTTATAAAGACATTTTTGGAGCCTGTTCAGCCTGGTGTTGGTAGTAGTGGCGCTACAAAGACGCTATAGAGTCCTGATGTTGGCGGTCATACAACTTCTAGAGCACTATTTACTTCTCCATATTCCACACCTAATTTAGATAGGAGCCATGACACGCGCTACCAAACATCCACACCTCCATCAGAGTCTAGAGATGGTGGTAGAGATGAGGATCATAGTGATGTGGTTGAGATGGTTGCATTTCCTAGAGCTAGACGTGTGACAAGCACAGGGACCCTTCCGTGCACATTTTTGGTCGACGATAATGGACTTCCATTAACACAATCAAGACTCTCAGGTAGTTTTAATTCATATTTTAATCTTTTAATCTTGTCCTTCTCATACAAAAATCATCTAGATTATTAATTTTAAATTAATGTTCATATATTTTTGTGTGTAGGAAACGACCTTTTTTATAGGCACCTAGAGAGCAAGACCTTGTTGATTTTTGGGGCAACCTTACGCATGAGGTGGAATTTCTAGAATCCCAACCTCAAAAGGAAATTATGGATTATCTTGAAGGCCTCTTTGGAGTAGACACATTGAATAAAAAAGCAGTCACCTCTGTAGTGGGTGAATATTTAAAATATACGCGGGATGTTTATAGACGAAGCTTGGTAGGAAATCCTAGGTATGAGCGTCCTCCCTCAATTCCAGAGAGGGAGTGGAAGGCGATCATTGATGATGCAAAAGAGAAGATTTTGAAAAAATCAGGAGAACAAATAACTAGTACACCAAGGTAAATTACAATTTTTTGATTTCAATACCATCTTTATTTTTCTTTAGATCTAAATAAAAGTGTGGTTATATATAACATACTTGAAAATTTTGATGATAGGTTGCCTGACACTTCAAAGGAAACCAAAGCAAGGATTTCCAAACATGGCCAACACAAGCTAGGCCAAGGTGGCTACTCTAGGTTACATTCACGAATCGTAAGTGCTCCTTATAGCTGTAAAGGTGCTCTCACTGTTCTCCCGACAAGGAATTAAGGAGTTCTTGAATGAGGTAATTCCCATAGATTAACACGGTACAATTTGTATTAAATCTAAGAATTTGGCTGCACCCTAACTATTATATAAATATATCTTACATTTAGAGCACCTTTACATTCACGAATCGTAAGAACTTCTTAATTCCTTGTCGGGAGAACAGTGAGAGCACCTACTGGCTTCTGGACTGTCTCAGGGCTCCAAACTTCTTTCCCTGTTCCAAAATTTGCGTGAAATGAAGGCTGGGAGTTTTTCTTTCGAAGGTTTGGTCATTGTACAACATATTCAGACTTTGATAAGATTTTGTCTATGTAGGTCTTTCTTCCTCCTTTTCCTTTTCCCTTGCCACCTGTAGGGTTAGTGTCTTTGGGGGTTTTCATGCAATCTTTTTATCTAAAGAAAAAGAAACCATAAGTGCTTTCGAAATCTATAGCTATCTTCCCCGACAACGGCGCCAAAATGTTGGTCACTATAATTGCTTGATTGATTCAAACAACCAAGTGAAACATAAATTATCAACCCAGGGAAGTCTTTTGTTTCAAAGATAACCACGCACTATATATGCTCAATTCCAAAAGAAACTTACAGTTGTAGTAAAAGAAACTATATTAATCACACTTGCTTGAATATACTGAAGTTCTGAATTGAATCACAGGAAAGCAACTTCCCTATTGCAGATCTTAAAGATTAATCTAAGAATCCTGGATTACATTAAAAATAACACTTGCAACGAGAAAGAACAACTATTCTGCAACCAGAGAACAAGACCCTTATTCTCAAACAGAGACTTCAGTACTTGTTTCTGATTAACACCCTTTCCTGAAAACAGTAATGCAGAGAAAGCTTAACTCTATCTAGAAGAAAACAAGGCCATCTAATTCCTTCCTTTCTAAGCAGGAACTTTTAGCCCCATTTCTGATTAGCACACTTGTGAAAAATAATTGAGGTCTACAGAGAACAGGATAGTCTGATTCCTTCCTTTCTAAGCAGGAACCCTTAACCCAGCTTCTGGCTAACACACTTGCAGAAGTAATGAAAATCTACAGAGAACAGGATGTTCCAATTCCTTCCTTTCTGAGTAGGAACCCTTAACCCAGTTTCTGGCTAACACACTTGCAGAAGTAATGGAAATCTACAGAGAATAGGATGTTCCAATTCCTTCCTTTCTGAGAAAGAACCCTTAACCCAGTTTCTGGCTAACACACTTGCAGAAATAAATGAAGTCTACAGAGGGTAGGATGTTCTGATTCCTTCCTTTCTGAGAAGGAACCCTTAACCCAATCTCTGGCTAGCACCATAACATCATCACACAAGATTTCTAAAGAATTATGAAATTCATTCAATAAACTAAGACAGAGTTCAGTAGTGTTTCAGCAAAGCGGAATTCATTAACAGTAGTGTTTCAGCAAACAAAATTTAATCAAATAGAGATTGAACTAACACACTTCTAAAACTAACGGGTGAATCTTGTGATGAAGGTGGGCCCTCCCTTCTCACAAGATTCCCCTGAAACGAGAAATCTTAGAGACGGATGCTCAAAACAATTTTCTATTCATCTGTCAAAATATCACATTACAGTCTGAGAAAAATGAAGTACGTCCCTCTCTCTGAAGCGTTCAATACATAAAACTTGGATCCTTCGAATAATGATTTCCTCTTATTTAAAGAGGGAACCCCATCGATACAATTGATCAGAAATTACAATGCGTATCTGAGTCCTATCTTTAGTTGGATCTACTTTCTAAACCAAAATAGGATGTCCTAGTCTCACGCAAGTGAATTGCTATTACAGGAGCTGAATGAGGTATTGCTATTACGGCTGGTGTAACAACTTCTTTTCGTTGCTGCTGATGTTGTTTCAGCATCGCAATTCGCGGGCTGTTTCAGCCACGTGAATTGCTCTCTTGACTGTGTCGGCATTCTAATGTGGGAGCGACGATTTGACTGCTGACTGTAACAACTTCCTTGTGTTTCAGCATCGTCGGTCCTGGCGGTCCTCTGTGTTTCAGCATCTGCAGCTCTGGACTGTGTAACAGCTCTGTGTTTCAGCATCTATGACTCCGAGCTGTGTAACAGTTCTGTGTTTCGGCATCTGCGACCTCGGACTGTATAGCATCTCAGTGTTTCAGCATCTGCGACCTTGGACTGTACAGCAGCTCTGCGTTTCAGCATCAGTTATGTGTTTCAGCAACAACGACCTTGGACTGTGTGACGGTTCTGTGTTTCAGCAACAGGCCTTAGATGCTAATCTGCAGTTTTAAACACTTATGAATTTCTAATCAATGGTCAAGTATGAGAGTGATGTAAAATATTATGCAAAACAGATTAAACGTATAGTAATGAGAAGGGACGTTGTATACCTTTGGAATGATCAGATAAAATGATAGTATGAGTTCAAATATAGGTGATCAAGAGTATAATAGTGGCAAAAAATATAGGCAAAAAGGTACATTGTGTGGTTCTAACATCCCCCCCAACTCAAGGTGTTGCATGTCCTCAGGAAACTCACTCTGAATCAGAGTCTTGATACCGACTATGATCATGTAAGTTACTCAAGCTGTAACTCTGGGAGGTACTGTCCGTTGGCGTTCTGAACCCTTGCACCTGCTGCAATCTTTGCCATGCTATTGTTTCTGCCTTCCTAGGCAGCTTATAACTGACTTGATACCTTTCTATTGGAAACCAGAGAATGGAAAAATAAAACCTGTACCCGATCCAATTTTTAGCACAATGTCTAACACACTGGATGTAGTTGGGTATCCTGGAAATTGCTACTTCCAAATTGGCAGGACCAAAAGGATTGTGTTGTTGTCTCTTCTCTATGGATTGCTACAAAAACGGGTTATTAGCCTGGAGGGCAGGAATCTCTATGGATCTGATGATGTGTTCACAATCCTGGAGCACTTCTGATTGTAGCTGTTGAACATGTTCAGTCACCCCTGGTTGTTTTAAGAACTCATAATATTATGAGATAAAGGTAGTTGCCCTCTATGGTTCTGGTCTAATCCAGAGGAGGCGATTATCTTCATTGTGCGTGGCAGCCAAAAATTCATCTTGCCAAATGATCTGATTGAGGATAAAGGATGTGAATTCTCGAAGTTGAACGTCCCCAACAAGGGGATTTATGTTTAACAACCTGTTTTCTGGAATAGCCTCATTATGAAAGTATGCCTCACAGAGGAGGTGTTGATCCCTGGTAGAGGCAGCTACAAAAGTTTTGATAAAATCTGCTGAGTTTATGAATGCATGGGGTTTACCTTCTAGAATGGATTTGATCTGAAAGAATGTAAGTCTCTCCATCAGGAATAAGGAGTAGTTGCAAGATGGCTTCCTTGTGGCCAGAAGCTTCTGCACCAAATCAAAGACCAGGACCAATTTGCCTTTCAATTCTTTGTTCTTCTTCTTAAGCTCACGAGCTTCCTCATGTATCTTCTCTAGGGTTTCCCAATTTGAGAAAGTGTGATTGATCCAGATTTGTTTGTGCACTTGCAGGTTTTTGGCTTGTGTTTCAGCATATTCTTTCTTCCATTTTTGTAGTTATGCCTGCTCATCCCATAGCTGGGAAGTCTGAGTTTCAGCGTGGGAAGTAGTGGGATGAGGTGAGGTTTGAGTAGATTGTTCCCTGGAAGTGGAGAGATTGATCTGGTTGACAGGTGTAAATTCCTCCATGGGCATTGTCTGTACAACCTTGCTGACAAAGGTAGGAGCTTCTTTTATTGCAGTGCAGGGCTCAACTTTAAGCTTGGGAGGACCTGCTGGTTCTTGTGTTGCAGCAGGTTCAGTCTTGAGCTTGCTAGGGCCTGTTGGTTCTTGTGTTGCAGCAGGTTCTTCCTTGGCTGCAAAAGGTGACGGAGTAGGGGCTTCTCCTGCCACTGGGACTTGAATTACCTTATAGCCTGCTTGGTAGTAAATATCTCCACATTGGCAACACATATATTCTTTGCACAAGCTCTTTGTAGTCTCTTTTGACAAGGTTGTTGTTCGATCGAAGGTGTACCGGTTTAATTCTTTTTCATATGCCTCATTTTCCCTGGTTAATTCTTGCTGATATGCTTCCAACTGAGACTTTAAAAACTCGTTTTCTTCCAAGACATCGGCCATTGTTGGTTTGGATTGAGAGGTGACTGGTTCTTGTGTGGCAATCATAGCCTCATGAGCTGGTTCTTGTGGAGCAGCTTCAGGAATGGCAACTGATGCTTTTGTTTCAGCCTCTTGGTGTAAGGAGAGTAGTGTTTCAGCACCTTCGAATTCTGATTCCTGAATTTCAATGTCAATGTCAGCGGCTGGTTCTTGTGTTTCAGTCGTAGCTGGCTCTTGTGTGACATCTATGGCTGGTTCTTGTGTTTCAGCCACTGAATTTGAGGAGCATGGTGTTGCAGCACCGGGGGTCTCTAATTCCTGTGTCTCAATTTCAATGTCAGCGGTTGGTTCTTGTGTTACAGCCGTAGCTGGTTTTTGTGTGGCAGCTATGGATGGTTCTTGTGTTTCAGCCACTAAATGGGTAGCTGGTTCTTGTGTTTCAGCTACAGGGTTTGAAAGAAAAGATGGCGCACCACCCTGGGCATCTGGTTTTTGTGTTTTAGTGCCCGAGGGTGGAACAGGCCAAGATCCCGGGATCGGGGAGGTTGAAGGTGCACGGGGTATCAGTCGAATGGGTGGGGGATATAGGGTGGTGGTCATAATGGGTGGCCTTGTGGAGGCTCTTGTTCTCTTTTTCCGTAAGAAGGGTGGAAAGGGGAGATCTTGTTTTCGTTTTTGTGAAGGCCTTTCTTCAATGATGGGACAGGCAGACTTATCTGGTTCAAAGTCATCACTAAGAATATGAAGGGTGGGAGTGGATGACTCTGGTAAGGTATGAGGTGGTATTGGTATGGAAGGGGGATTGGTTGGTTCTACAGGTAGGCTATTGGGTCTTTCTGGGGAGTCTGGGGGATTTTGCGGTTGCTGCTCTTGGAGGTTTTCAGGATTTTCGACAGCTACTTGGGGGTTTATAGGTGGGTTATTTACTGGGGGGTTTTGTTGGTAAAAACCCCTTTGAATGAGTAATTGAACAAGGCGGTGGTGGGTAAGTGACAGGGTTGGATATTTTTCCTTTCGACAGTAATGTGCCATATTCTTTAAACAGCCTAGCAAATAATAGGGAAGATTGGCCCGTCTGTTATGCATTAAATGAGAAAGCAAAAGGAAGTCATGCTGATAGACTACCTGATAGCGACCTTCGCAGGTCAGGTAGTGCTTGATGAATCTGGCGACCTCCGGCCACAGAGGTGGCAGTGAACTGAGATGAATGTCTCTTCCCTTCAATACAATTCTTTCCTCAGGCAGGAAGAAGCTCTGTTGGACATCCCCAATGATATGCTTTCGGCTGAACTTTTGAGTGCCATCAATGGAGAGGCTTGAGACCTCTGATATGTCTTCTTCTGTTACAGATATTTGGATGCCTGCAACGACAGAGTGGTTCTCCTGAAGATTTCGGGCAAACTGTAGGAATTGATGTTCATTGTATCCTTGAAGCCTGCGGAAGTAATTAAGCCACCCTGCCTGTTCGAAGATTTGATACGCTGCTCGATAGTGTTCGAGCAGCGCTGTGGTAGCGGGTTCATTTCGTATGACAACTCCTCCCATGGCTACTAGCTTAGTAAGATACAACGTCGAGAGTTTGTGTATCAGCTCTGGCACAAAGTGAGTTTTTCCGAGGGACTATGCAGGAATAGTGGTTAAATGCGTGAAAGGGTGGTGAATTAGGGATGGCGGTGGTGAAATCGGATGAAATGATGGTATCGCGGATTTGATGTGTACTTCCCCTCCTTTCAAGTGTGATTATTCATAATTACACTTGAATGGTCATAATGACGTAGAATCTTTCTCATTAACTATAGTCTAACTGAATTACATAAAATTTACATACCTCGCCTTACCGTTTGATTCGTTCTGCAAATAAAATATCATGCCTGTCCGTGGTAGTCTGGTCATGACAGAGACTTTTGATCTCATAGATGAATTGTGTCGAGGGTTTGCTGACTAGAAGGACGGAATATAATCTGCGGGCGAAAAATCTTGCTGACAGACGATGGTGAAACACTGGTGTTTCAGTAACAGAGAAGAACGAAACAATTTACTGGATGAAGAACTACTGAGCAATGGTGTTTCAGCATCAGAAGAAAGTGAAAAGTGCTGAACAGTGGTGTTTCAGCATCGGAAGAAAGTCAAAAGTGCTGAATAGTGGTGTTTCAGCATCGGGAAAAATGATGAAGGGTTGCTGACAATGGTGTTTCAGCAACAGAAAAGAAAAGGTGAAACAATAGCTGGACGGTGTTGTTTCGTCGGTGAGGGATGGTGAGGAGATGGCGGACTGAGTGTTTTGGAAGTAGGAAGAATGAAACGTGCTGAACAGTGGTGTTTCAGCATCGGGGAAAATCAATAGTGTTGAACAGTGGTGTTTCAGCATCGGGGAAGAAAAGACGAAACAATAGCTGGACGGTGTTGTTTCGTCGGTGAGGGATGGTGAGGAGATGGAGGACTGTAGTTTTTTGGGAGGGGGAAGAATGAAACGTGCTGAACAGTGGTGTTTCAGCATCAGGGAAAAATCAACAGTGTTGAACAGTGGTGTTTCAGCATCGTGAAAAATCAACAGTGCTGAACAGTGGTGTTTCAGCATCGTGAAAGCTTGTCTCTTTGAAGTAGGATCGTCCTCTCCTAGTGGTTGTGCTTCGATCGGGGATCTGCAAAAATCGACTGTAGCGTGGTATTTCTTGATAGAGATTTATTAGTAAATAAAATCTAATCTAATCTAATCTAAATAAAAATTAACTTTAAAGAATTAATTGTTATTAGGGGTAGAAACCCCCTCAATGAAGAGCAAATGAGCGTCTGCCATGCATGTGGCCTTAAAATCTTCTTTAGAAATAGGTTGCTGGTACAGATGGAGCCGATGACCATTTACA
>ML785788.1:676598-690528 GCA_009831015.1 Picea engelmannii | reverse complement strand
TGTGTTTCAGCATCTGTTAAATGAGGGTTTATATTTAATGTTTTGCCAGGTTCAATTTTGATCGGTATGCTTTTGGAGGAGATGGTTTTAGGTGTTTGAGGTGGGCTTTCTGAATTGAGGTTTTCTTGATTATCAGACTCCAATAGTGCAGTTAATTGATTATGCATTTCTGGAGTTACAGAGGAAGGTTCACAAATAAAATTGTTGATTATATCATCCTCAGTGGAGTCTTTCAGACTTAAATATTGTCCGATAGTCAGAAGCGGTTGAGTAGGTTGGTCCTCAAAATCTACCCACACGGAATTGTCATTATTAACCAGGGATGTAGCATGAGGATAGAGGGTAAGCTGCTTGGTTTCATAACCGTTTGAAATTGTCATTGATCCTGATCTACAGCTGATAAAAGCATCTGTTGTGGCCAGCCAGGGTCTACCTAAGATTAGAGGGTGGCCCCCCAACTTTGTTTTGGGATGCAACACTGTAAAGTCAACAGGGTAATTCCAGGATTCTAGAGAGATGCTGAGGTCTTCAATGACTCCTTCTGGTTTAATTGTGGATCGGTCAGCCAATTCTAGGATAGTTGAGATATCTCTGACTTGATCTTGTAATTGTAGAAGTTGTAAGGTTTCCAAAGTCATGATATTGATGGCTGCACCTAGGTCTACCAGGACTCGAGGGATGATTGTTTTTCCAACTTGTACTGTAACGGTAGGGTGGCCAGGATCACCATATTTGACTCGGGGGGTCTTGCCTGACATTAATGCAGACAGATCTCCCATAACATGGACTGTAAGGGGATCCTTAGTTTTCCTACCATGCTTTTTAACACAGATATCTCGCATTGTCCTAGCATAGATAGGTACGTCGCGGAGTGCTTGCAGTAGAGGAATTTTGACATATAAATTTTGCAATTCCCCTAAAAGATTAAAGGCTGGTGGTTCAGGCGTTTTAGTTAAGGCTAAATGCTCAGGAAATGGCAGTGTTGTTGTTTCAGCAGCATTGCTAGAGGATGATTGTACCTTTTCAGGTACATCATGCTCTTGTGTTTCCTCTTTGTCAGGAGAGGTAACATCAGCTATGGTAGGTTCCACTACTCTCCCAGATCGAAGATGTATATCGTTGCATTGTGCAGGGAGGAGAGAAAGTGCGGGATGGTTGTAAATATCAATGCACTGCACAGCTTTATTATTCGGGTTGGGGTTAGGTTGAATAGGTAGCTGAGGTCTCATCATTTGTTTATTTAGAGGAGTGCCTGCTGGTAAGGAGAGTGGTTGAGGTAATTGATTTTGAAAGGCAGGTTGTTATCCTCTCCAATTTTTATTCCACTGATTCTGATATGGTTGTTGTTGTTGTGGAGGCCAAGGGGTCCACGTTGAGGGATCAACAAAGGGTGGGTTAGTTTGCTGCATGGGTGGGTAAGTTTGCTGCATGGGTGGGTACATTTGTTGCATGGAAGGGTAGTTCATTTGATTAGTGTACTGCATTTGATTGTAGGGGTAACTCATTTGATTGAAAGAAGAATAACGATTAGAAGATGCAAATGGCATGTTAGAGTTCATACCTTGTCCTAGTGGTTGCCATTGCCTCCTCTGTGTCATCAGATAGACAGCTTCAGCTTCTTCGTCCGTTGGTTGTAACGCTGCCTTGATCCCTAGTAAAGATGGACAATTTTGGGTATCATGATCTTTGTCGCAGATAGTGCAGATTGGCTTTTTGTCCATTGGACATTCTCTTCGTGGATGCTTATCTCTGCACTGAGAAAAAAAGATAGACAAGGTTGCTTATGCTTCTGCTTGCTTTTTCTTAATCTGCAGGGTATCCATTTGTGAGGCAAAAGAGCTTAACATTTCAGTTTTAAAATATTCAAGCAAATTACCTATCTCGGCTCTTGTTGCTCCCCCGCAAGCTGATTTTTGGACTCTAGAGAATGTGGTGTCCCTGCTATTTAATCTAATTCTTGAAGCTCCCCTTGAACATCTTTTGCATAAATTGACAATTTCATCGTATGATTCCTTGGATATGTCCCCTTTCCCAAGCATATTCAGCATGTCCAGAGAGTCATCCCTTACCCCTTTTAATAAAATAGTTTTGAGAATATCCTTACTTACATTGGGATGACTGGATCTTTGTAGATTGTATTGTATCCTTTCTACAAAGTCCTCCAGATTCTCGTCTTCTTTCTGCATCATTTTGAATAGCTCCTCCCTCTTTTCTCTCATTCGGCAGTAGTCTTGGTACTTGTTCAGGAATTTCTGTTTCATTTGGTCCCATGTTGTAATGACATGGCCTCCAAGACTCTTAAACCATCTTAGTGCATTCCCTTTTAGTGTTGTTGGAAATAACTTTAGTTTCTGAGAATTAGAAACGTAATCATAACTTCTACACAATATATCAAACTCAAACAGAAATTCATCAGGATCCTCCGAAGATAAACCATGAAAATTAGGCAATGCTGAGAGTGGAATGTTTTTCATGGGGGTTGTTCCTCTAGGGAGGTCGCCAATAGGGAATCCTAATGTTGAAAAAGAATTTTCATCTTTTACCTCTCCTTCTGCCTGTTCTTCGTGATGCAGATCTTCATTGTACTCATCCATGTTTACCTCTTTCTGCTCCCCTGTTGCACTTGCTCTGTCCTCAATGTCTCCTACTGGCTTCTGGACTGTCTCAGGGCTCCAAACTTCTTTCCCTGTTCCAAAATTTGCGTGAAATGAAGGCTGGGAGTTTTGCTTTCGAAGGTTTGGTCGTTGTATAGCATATTCAGACTTTGATAAGATTTCGTCTATGTAGGTCTTTCTTCCTCCTTTCCCTTTTCCCTTGCCACCTGTAGGGTTAGTGTCTTTGGGGGTTTTCATGCAATCTTTTTATCTAAAGAAAAAGAAACCATAAGTGCTTTCGAAATCTATAGCTATCTTCCCCGGCAACGGCGCCAAAATGTTGGTCACTATAATTGCTTGATTGATTCAAACAACCAAGTGAAACATAAATTATCAACCCAGGGAAGTCTTTTGTTTCAAAGATAACCACGCACTATATATTCTCAATTCCAAAAGCAACTTACAGTTGTAGTAAAAGAAACTATACTAATCACACTTGCTTGAATATACTGAAGTTCTGAATTGAATCACAGGAAAGAAACTTCTCTATTGCAGATCTTAAAGATTAATCTAAGAATCCTGGATTACATTAAAAATAACACTTGCAACGAGAAAGAACAACTATTCTGCAACCAGAGAACAGGACCCTTATTCTCAAACAGAGACTTCAGTACTTGTTTCTGATTAACACCCTTTCATGAAAACAGTAATGCAGAGAAAGCTTAACTCTATCTAGCAGAGAACAAGGCCATCTAATTCCTTCCTTTCTAAGCAGGAACTTTTAGCCCTATTTCTGATTAGCACACTTGTGAAAAATAATTAAGGTCTACAGAGAACAGGATAGTCCGATTCCTTCCTTTCTAAGAAGGAACCCTTAACCCGGCTTCTGGCTAACACACTTGCAGAAGTAATGGAAATATACAGAGAACAGGATGTTCCAATTCCTTCCTTTCTGAGCAGGAACCCTTAACCCAGTTTCTGGCTAACACACTTGCAGAAGTAATGGAAATCTACAGAGAAAAGCAATTAGCTAACAATTATGTTGAAAAAATATTATCATTATTCTTAATAATGCATTGAATTCATTTATATTGTAAAGAGAGTAAGTTGAATATACTCTGGATCCAGGTATCGTTTATAACATGAGTAGCCTCTCCCATTGTCATCCTTGAAAGACCGAAATCAGCCAATTTTCCATTCAAATTAGTGTTTAAAAGTATGTTGTCACTCTTGATGTCCCTATGAATTATCTTTGGGGTGCAACCCACGTGGAGGTATTCGAGGCCTTCACATAGAAATAGCAGGTGGATCAGATGAAATATATGTTTACAAACTAGGTTAACTCGGAAGCAAATAGATCTGTTTTTTAGGTAAATTTTTTGGCCTAAAACTAGTTAGATTTTCAGAGTTAGTCTGAATTTAGCATGAAACAAAGTTTCATTCATTTCAGAACTTTACTGTAAGGGTTTTGCCCCAATTTAAACCAACCTAAATGCTCAGAAAATCAATCAAAATTTTGAATTGACATGAAATTTAAAAGCTAGCCACTAGAAAACCTAATAAAAAAATAACTCTTGACTGAAGATTGCTTCCAAATTAGCCCACTTCTATGTTTACCCATTATTTGTAGCATACATATCTACTATACATCAAAATAATAAAGAGAAAGAGTTACCCTACGATGCATCCATCTAAGGCTATTTTGAGCCTTCTTTTCCAATTTAGTTCGGAATTTTCTGCACTCGGACCTGGAATTTTTTGCATAGATCAATCGTCGACTGAAACAAACATATCTTCCAGCAATATAATTTACCATGAAGGTGATCTCTTAAGGAATCCCCTGACATGTGCTCGTAGATCAGCATAACTTCTTTAGTTTCGTTACAGTAGCCCAATAAAGATACCAAGTTCCTATGGTTGATTTTAGAGAGAAGGTCAACCTGATCATGAGATATATTTATATAATAGTTAGGGTACAACCAAATTATTAGATTTAATACAAATTGTACCGTGTTAATCTATGGGAATTACCTCATTCAAGAACTCCTTAATTCCTTGTCGGGAGAACAGTGAAAGCACCTTTACAGCTATAAGTTGTCCTTAGTTGAGAGCACCTTTACATTCACCTTTACATTCAACGAATCGTAAGAACTCCTTAATTCCTTGTCGGGAGAACAGTGAGAGCACCTACTGGCTTCTGGATTGTGTCAGGGCTCCAAACTTCTTTCCCTATTCCAAAATTTGCGTGAAATGAAGGCTGGGAGTTTTGCTTTCGAAGGTTTGGTCGTTGTACAGCATATTCAGACTTTGATAAGATTTCGTCTATGTAGGTCTTTCTTCCTCCTTTTCCTTTTCCATTGCCACCTGTAGGGTTAGTGTCTTTGGGGGTTTTCATGCAATCTTTTTATCTAAAGAAAAAGAAACCATAAGTGCTTTCGAAATCTATAGCTATCTTCCCCGGCAACGGCGCCAAAATGTTGGTCAATATAATTGCTTGATTGATTCAAACAACCAAGTGAAACATAAATTATCAACCCAGGGAAGTCTTTTGTTTCAAAGATAACCATGCACTATATATGCTCAATTCCAAAAGAAACTTACAGTTGTAGTAAAAGAAACTATACTAATCACACTTGCTTGAATATACTGAAGTTCTGAATTGAATCACAGGAAAGCAACTTCCCTATTGCAGATCTTAAAGATTAATCTAAGAATCTTGGATTACATTAAAAATAACACTTGCAACGAGAAAGAACAACTATTCTCCAACCAGAGAACATGACCCTTATTCTCAAACAGAGACTTCAGTACTTGTTTCTGATTAACACCCTTTCATGAAAACAGTAATGCAGAGAAATCTTAACTCTATCTAGCAGAGAACAAGGCCATCTAATTCCTTCCTTTCTAAGCAGGAACTTTTAGCCCTATTTCTGATTAGCACACTTGTGAAAAATAATTGAGGTCTACAGAGAACAGGATAGTCCGATTCCTTCCTTTCTAAGCAGGAACCCTTAACCCAGCTTCTGGCTAACACACTTGCAGAAGTAATGGAAATCTACAGAGAACAGGATGTTCCAATTCCTTCCTTTCTGAGCAGGAACCCTTAACCCATTTTCTGGCTAACACACTTGCAGAAGTAATGGAAATCTACAGAGAACAGGATGTTCCAATTCCTTCCTTTCTGAGAAGGAACCCTTAACCCAGTTTCTGGCTAACACACTTGCAGAAATAAATGAAGTCTACAGAGGGTAGGATGTTCTGATTCCTTCCTTTCTGAGCAAGAACCCTTAACCCAATCTCTGGCTAGCACCGTAACATCATCACACAAGATTGCTAAAAAATTATGAAATTCATTCAATAAACTAAGACAGAGTTCAGTAGTGTTTCAGCAAATCGGAATTCATTAACAGTAGTGTTTCAGCAAACAAAAGTTAATCAAACAGAGATTGAACTAACACACTTCTAAAACTAACGGGTGAATCTTGTGATGAAGGTGGGCCCTCCCTTCTCACAAGATTCCCCTGAAACAAGAAAGCTTAGAGACGGATGCTCAAAACAGTTTTCTATTCATCTGTCAAAATATCACATTACAGTCTGAGAAAAATGAAGTACGTCCCTCTCTCTGAAGTGTTCAATACATAAAACTTGGATCCTTCGAATAATGATTTCCTCTTATTTAAAGAGGGAACCCCATCGATACAATTGATCAGAAATTACAATGCGTATCTGAGTCCTATCTTTAGTTGGATCTACTTTCTAAACCAAACTAGGATGTCCTAGTCTCACGCAACTGAATTGCTATTACAGGAGCTGAATGAGGTATTGCTATTATGGCTAGCGTAACAACTTCTGCTCGTTAATGCTGATGTTGTTTCATCATCGCAATTTGCGAGTTGTTTCAACCACGTGAATTGCGCTCTTGACTGTGTCGGCATTCTAATGTGGGAGCGACGGTTTGACTGCTGACTGTAATAGCTTCCTTGTGTTTCAGCATCGTCGGTCCTGGCGGTCCTCTGTGTTTCAGCATCTGCAGCTCTGGACTGTGTAACAGCTCTGTGTTTCAGCATCTGCGACTCCGGGCTATGTAACAGTTCTTTGTTTCGGCATCTGCGACCTCGGACTGTATAGCAGCTCAGAGTTTCAGCATCTGCGACCTCGGACTGTACAACAGCTCTGTGTTTCAGCATCAGTTCTGTGTTTCAGCAATAGCGACCTTGGACTGTGTGACGGTTCTGTGTTTCAGCAACAGGCCTTAGATGCTAATCTGCAGTTTTGAACACTTATGCATTTCTAATCAATGGTCAAGTACGAGAGTGATGTAAAATATTATGCAAAACAGATTAAACGTATAGTAATGAGAAGGGACGTTGTATACCTTTGGAATGATCAGATAAAATGATAGTATGAGTTCAAATATAGGTGATCAAGAGTATAATAGTGGAAAAAAATATAGGCAAAAAGGTACATTGTGTGATCCTAACATCCCCCCCAACTCAAGGTGTTGCATGTCCTCAGGCAACTCACTCTGAATCAAAGTCTTGATACCGACTCTGATCATGTAAGTTACTCAAGCTGTAAATCTGGGAGGTACTGTCCGTTGGCGTTCTGAACCCTTTCACCTACTGCAATCTTTGCCATGCTATTGTTTCTGCCTTCTTAGGCAGCTTATAACTAACTTGATACCTTTCTATTGGAAACCAGAGAATGGGAAAATAAAACCTGTACCCGATCCAATTTTCAGCACAATGTCTAACACACTGGATGTAGTTGGGTATCCTGGAAATTGCTACTTCCAAATTGGCAGGACCAAAAGGATTGTGTTGTTGTCTCTTCTCTGTGGATTGCTGCCAAAACGGGTTATTAGCCTGGAGGGTAGGAATCTCTATGGATCTGATGATGTGTTCACAATCCTGGAGCACTTCTGATTGTCACTGTTGAACATGTTCAGTCACCTCTGGTTGTTTTAAGAACTCATAATATTGTGAGATAAAGGTAGTTGCCCTCTGTGGTTCTGGTCTAATCCAGAGGAGGCGATTATCTTCATTGTGCGTGGCAGCCAAAAATTCATCTTGCCAAATGATCTGATTGAGGAGAAAGGATGTGAATGCTCGAAGTTGAACGTCCCCAACAAGGGGATTTATGTTTAGCAACCTGTTTTCTGGAATAGCCTCATTATGAAAGTATGCCTCACAGAGGAGGTGTTGATCCCTGGTAGAGGCAGCTACAAAAGTTTTGATAAAATCTGCTGACTGTATGAATGCATGGGGTTTACCTTCTAGAATGGATTTGATCTGAAAGAATGTGAGTCTCTCCATCAGGAATAAGGAGTAGTTGCAAGATGGCTTCCTTGTGGCCAGAAGCTTCTGCACCAAATCAAAGACCAGGACCAATCTGCCTTTCAATTCTTTGTTCTTCTTCTTAAGCTCACGAGATTCCTCACGTATCTTCTCTAGGGTTTCCCAATTTGAGAAAGTGTGATTGATCCAGATTTGTTTGTGCACTTGCAGGTTTTTGGCTTGTGTTTCAGCATATTCTTTCTTCCATTTTTGTAGTTCTGTCTGCTCATCCCATAGTTGGGAAGTCTGAGTTTCAGCGTGGGAAGTAGTGGGATGAGGTGAGGTTTAAGTAGATTGTTCCCTGGAAGTGGAGAGATTGATCTGCTTGACAGGTGTAAATTCCTCCATGGGCACTGTCTGTACAGCCTTGCTGACAAAGGTAGGAGCTTCTTTTATTGCAGTGCAGGGCTCAAATTTAAGCTTGTGAGGACCTGCTAGTTCTTGTGTTGCAGCAGGTTCAGTCTTGAGCTTGCTAGGGCCTGTTGGTTCTTGTGTTGCAGCAGGTTCTTCCTTGGCTACAAAAGGTGAAGGAGTAGGGGCTGCTCCTGGCACTGGGACTTGAATTACCTTATAGCCTGCTTGGTAGTAAATATCTCCACATTGGCAACACATATATTCTTTGCACAAGCTCTCTGTAGTCTCTTTTGACAAGGTTGCTGTTCGATCGAAGGTGTACCGATTTAATTCTTTTTCATATGACTCCTTTGCCCTGGTTAATTCTTGCTGATATGCTTCCAACTGAGACTTTAAAAACTTGTTTTCTTCCAAGACATCGGCCATTGTTGGTTTGGATTGAGAGGTGACTGGTTCTTGTGTGGAAGTCATAGCCTCATGAGCTGGTTCTTGTGGAGCAGCTTCAGGAATGGCAACTGATGCTTGTGTTTCAGCCTCTTGGTGTAAGGAGAGTAGTGTTTCAACACCTTCGAATTCTAATTCCTAAATTTCAATGTCAATGTCAGCGGCTGGTTCTTGTGTTTCAATCGTAGCTGGCTCGTGTGACATCTATGGCTGGTTCTTGTGTTTCAGCCACTGAATTTGAGGAGCATGGTGTTGCAGCACCGGGGGTCTCTAATTCCTGTGTCTCAATTTCAATGTCAGCGGTTGGTTCTTGTGTTGCAGCCGTAGCTGGTTTTTGTGTGGCAACTATGGCTGGTTCTTGTGTTTAAGCCACTGAATGGGTAGCTGGTTCTTGTGTTTCAGCTACAGGGTTTGAAAGAAAAGATGGCGCACCACCCTGGGCATCTGGTTTTTGTGTTTTAGTGCCCGAGGGTGGAACATGCCAAGATCCCGGGATGGGGGAGGTTGAAGGTGCACGGGGTATCAGTCGAATGGGTGGGGGATCTAGGGTGGTGGTCATAATGGGTGGCCTTGTGGAGGCTCTTGTTCTCTTTTTTCGTAAGAAGGGTGGAAAGGGGAGAGCTTGTTTTCGTTTTTGTGAAGGCCTTTCTTCAATGATGGGACAGGCGGACTTATCTGGTTCAGAGTCATCACTAAGAATATGAAGGGTGGGAGTGGATGACTCTGGTAAGGTATGAGGTGGTATTGGTATGGAATGGGGATTGGTTGGTTCTACATGTAGGCTATTGGGTCTTTCTGGGGAGTTTGGGGGATTTTGCGGTTGCTGCTCTTGGAGGTTTTCAGGATTTTCGACAGCTACTTGGGGGTTTATAGGTGGGTTATTTACTGGGGGTTTTTTTTGGGAAAAACCCCTTTGAATGAGTAATTGAACAAGGTGGTGGTGGGTAAGTGACAGGGTTGGATCTTTTTCCTTTCGGCAGTAATGTGCCATATTCTTTAAACAACCCAGCAAATAATAGGGAAGATTGGCCCGTCTGTTATGCCTTAAATGAGAAAGCAAAAGGAAGTCGTGCTGATAGACTACCTGATAGCGACTTTCGCAGGTCAGGTAGTGCTTGATGAATCTGGCGACCTCCGGCCACAGGGGTGGCAGTGAACTGAGCTGAATGCCTCTGCCCTTCAATACAATTCTTTCCTCAGGCAGGAAGAAGCTTTGCTGGACATCCCAAATGATATGCTTTCGGCTGAACTTTTGAGTGCCATCAATGGGGAGGCCTGAGACCTCTGATATGTCTTCTTCTGTTACAGATATTTGGATGCCTGCAACGACAGAGTGGTTCTCCTGAAGATTTCGGGCAAACTGTAGGACTTGTTGTTCGTTGTATCCTTGAAGTCTGCGGAAGTAATTAAGCCACCCTGCCTGTTCGAAGATTTGATACGCTGTTGGATAGTGTTCGAGCAGCGCTGTGGTAGCGGGTTCATTTCGTATGACAACTCCTCCCATGGCTACTAGCTTAGTAAGATACAGCGTCGAGAGTTTGTGTATCAGCTCTGGCACAAAGTGAGTTTTTCCGAGGGACTATGCAGGAATAGTGGTTAAATACGTGAAAGGGTGGTGAATTAGGGATGGCGGCGGTGAAATCGGATGAAATGATGGTATCACGGATTTGATGTGTACTTCCCCTCCCGTCAAGTGCGATTAGTCATAATTACACTTGAATGGTCATAATGACGTAGAATATTTCTCATTAACTATAGTCTAACTGAATTACATAAAATTTACATACCTCGCCTTACCGTTTGATTCGTTCTACAAACAAAATATCATGCCTGTCCGTGGTAGTTCGGTCATGACGGAGACTTTTGATCTCATAGATGAATTGTGTCGAGGGTTTGCTGACTAGAAGGACGAAATATAATCTGCGGGCGAAAAAGCTTGCTGACAGACGATGGTGAAACACTGGTGTTTCAGTAACAGAGAAGAACGAAACAATTTACTGGATGAAGAACTACTGAGCAATGGTGTTTCAGCATCAGAAGAAAGTGAAAAGTGTTGAACAGTGGTGTTTCAGCATCGGAAGAAAGTCAAAAGTGCTGAACAATGGTGTTTCAGCATCGGGAAAAATGATGAAGGGTTGCTGACAATGGTGTTTCAGCAACAGAAAAGAAAAGGTAAAACAATAGCTGGACGGTGTTGTTTCGTCGGTGAGGGATGGTGAGGAGATGGCGGACTGAGTGTTTTGGAAGTGGGAAGAATGAAACGTGCTGAACAGTGGTGTTTCAGCATCAGGGAAAATCAACAGTGCTGAACAGTGGTGTTTCAGCATCGGGGAAGAAAAGACGAAACAATAGCTGGACGGTGTTGTTTCGTCGGTGAGGGATGGTGAGGAGATGGCAGACTGTAGTGTTTTGCGAGGGGGAAGAATGAAACGTGCTGAACAGTGGTGTTTCACATCGGCGAAAAATCAACAGTGTTGAACAGTGGTGTTTCAGCATCGTGAAAAATCAACAGTGCTGAACAGTGGTGTTTCAGCATCGTGAAAGCTTGTCTCTTTGAAGTAGGATCATCCTCTCCTAGTGGCTGTGCTTTGATCGGGGATCTGCAAAAATCGACTATAGCGTGGTATTTCTTGGCAGAGATTTATTAGTAAATAAAATCTAATCTAATCTAATCTAAAGAAAAATTAACTTTAAAGAATTAATTGTTATTAGGGGTAGAAACCCCCTCAATGAAGAGCAAATGAGCGTCTGCCATGCATGTGGCCTTAAAATCTTCTTTAGAAATAGGTTGCTGGTACAGATGGAGCCGATGACCATTTACAAGTAACGGGGTTCTGGAGTCATCAATTGTGAGGAGCCTTACTGTTCCATTGGGGAAAACTGTGTCTATTTCATAAGGGCCAAGCCATCTTGTACGCAGTTTCCCTTGAAATTCTTTGAACCGGGAATCATACAGTAGGACCTAATTACCTTTTTGGAACTGCTTGCTCTTGATATTTTTGTCATGCCATTTTGATCTTTGCTGTTGAATTATGGTTGTTTGTTGAATGGCATCTAGTCTTTTCTCTTCTAGTTCATTAAGCTGTTGCAACCTGGCTGTCTGTGCATCAGTTAGATCAAGGTTGACAGCTAAAGCAGTCCTTAAGGTTTTTATCTCAAATTCCACAGGAAAAACAACACTCTTTCCATAGACTAACTCATAGGGAGAAAATCCTTTAGTATTTCTCTAGGTAGTTTTGTAGGCCCATAGTGCTTCAAGGAGCCTGTAGGACCAATCCTTTCTACTTTCCTTCACTGTTTTTGTGAGAATGACTTCTATTACTTTGTTTGTGCTTTCCACCTGTCCATTGGCTTGGGGGTGGTATCCTGTAGTCATTCTCTGCTGAATATGATAAATCTGAAGGGTGGCTTTGAACCCATGAGAGAGAAAGGAGGTCCTCCATCTGTAACTAGTTCTCTTGGCATTCCAAATCTGGTGAAGATGTCTTTGAATAAGAAATCTATAACTACTTCTTCAGTCGCTCTGTGGAGTGCCTTGGCTTCCACCCATTTAGTCATGTAGTCTATGCAGACCAGCATATAAACTTTTTGATTGGATGGAGGGTTGATGGGTCCTATGAAGTCTAAGGCCCATCTTTCAAATGGTTCAAGTACTACCTGGGGGTTTAATGGCATTTCATCTTTATGATTAGGTTGGCCTACTCTTTGGCAGCTATCACATGCCTTGACATATTTCTTTGCATCTTTGAAGAGTGAAGGCCAATAGTACCCCATCCTGAGAATTTTATGTGTTGTTATTTTATCAGCAAAATGCCCTCCACAAGGGTCATCATTTCAAGCTTTCAATAGATCATACACCTCATCTTCTCGAATACACCTTCGAATTTCTAGATTAGCTCCTGTATGGAAAAGGTACCCATTTATCCAACTATACCGAGCACTTTGATGAATAATACTTTTCTTCTCTCGGTAGGATAGGTGTGATGGTAACTTCCCTACAACCAAATAATTAGCAATATCTGCATACCAAGGTGAGTGAGCAGAAACTGCAAATAGATATTCATCAGGAAATGGAACATCTATTGGGGTATCATCATTAAGTGTCAATCGAGAAAGGAAATCAACAACTACATTCTCTTTTCCTGGCCTATCTACAATTGTAATATCAAATTCTTGCAATAACAGCAGCCATCTGATGACTCTAGCATTTGTTATAGGTTTATTCATTAAGTACTTGATAGCTGAGTGATCAGTATGGACAAAAGTAGAATAGCCAATAATGTAATGTCTAAATTTATTGATTGCATAAATAACTGCTAAGAATTCCTTCTCGGTGACTGTATAATTGAGTTCAGCAGGGGTCATATTCTTGCTGATGAAATATATAGGATAGGGGAGATGATCTTCTTCCTGTCCCAAAACAGCTCCTATAGAAGTATCTGAAGCATCAAAGGATATGTGAAAGGGAAGTGTCCAATCAGGTCCTCTAAGGATAGGAGCTGTAGATAGTTGATGTTTAAGTGTATTAAATGCTTCTTGACAAAAATTAGTCCATTTGAATTAAACATTTTTCATCAGTAAAACAAACAGGGGAGAGCCTATTTTGGAAAAGTTCTTAATAAACCTTCTGTAGTACCCAGCATGCCCTAGAAAGATTCTTACCTCTGTTTGATTTTTGGGAGTAGGAAGGTCCTTAATGACTTGTATTTTGGATGGGTCTACCTGAATTCCTTGAGATGAGATAAAATGTCCAAGCACTATACCTTCACTCATCATCATATGGCATTTTTCTGTGCTTAAGAAAAGTTGAGCTTGTATGCATCGTTTAAGTACCTTCTCAAGGTTTTCCAGTGATTCCTGAAAAGAAACACCATAAGGAGTAAAGTCATCCATAAAAATTTCCATAGAGTCATTAAGCATATCAGAAAAAATTCCTAAAACTTCCCTTTGGAAGGTTGTTGGTGCATTACACAGACCGAATGGAAGGACTCTATAAGCAAAGGTTCCCCAAGGGATAGTAAAGGTGGTTTTATCTTGATCTTGAGGTGCAATTTTAATATGGTTATACCCACTGAAACCATCTAAAAATGAGAAAAATTTCTTCCCTGCCAAATTATCTAACACTTGATCAATGAATGGTAGTGGAAAGTGATCTTTCTGAGTGGCTTTATTTAAAGCTCTGTAATCCACACACACTCTCCA
>ML785788.1:650456-671547 GCA_009831015.1 Picea engelmannii | reverse complement strand
AAAAATTCTTATGGTGAATCTTATCATGTGGCTGAAATTGTAGGAGCTTTGTGCAATGTACATGGAAGATGCAGAGTCCATCTAATATTTCAACACAAGATATAAGCTTCCACCTCAAATGTTTTATGAGGTTTATGTGCAAGCTCTTCTAGAAACTATATCCATCTTCAATTTGTAGAAGGGAATACTCAGCTTGTGAAGAAGTACAAATCCTTGAGAAATATTTGGAGTATCCTCTGACTTTGCCTCCTTTTCTCAAATCCAATAATATGTACAATGAAAGTAACTCATTTCAATCAAATATAGCTGAAATTGAAAATCGGTTCAAGGATATTTGTTATAGGTATGTGTTCTACAAGATGAAATCAACAAACACAAGGTTGCACAGAAGAAAATAATGTTGTCTTATAAATGTGAGTTAGAAATTCATTTTAAGGTGGAAAGATAAGTTATTGCAGATATAATTGTTGAATGTTATGATAACATTTATTTGTCATGCATGCCCATATATGGTGAATGTATTACATCAAGCACATGTTATTCAATTTCCAATTCTATACTTGAAGAAAGAGAATCTAACATGTATTTCTATGAATTGACAAATACAGAAAATGCATTGCTTGTGTTTCAAGATTTACCTTTTGCAAAATTTAAATTGGATACAAATCCAAACATTCAAAGTTTGGGAGATTGAAAAACTAAGAATGGTCATAATACTAGACTCCCTTCACAAGTGATTTCTTTTCAACTAACCCATGATTGAACTTTTTCACGTCTGAAATTTCTTGAGATAAAGTCATTATTTAATCAAATTTTGTGGCCATATTTGTTCCAATAAATTTCCCAATTGAAATAAGTAGTTAGATTTTTAGGTCCCCCAAGGAACCCTTCTTAATAAAAAAATTAATAAATGGTTGTTTATTCCAAATTGATTTTTTTTCTCCTCTAACCTCTACCTCGCAATAACTGGGCATTGAAGGATTAGATGTTCCATGGCTTAGGACTCAACTCAAAAATGTGTTTTCATTTACTAGAGGTTTTTTAAGCTTTAAAAACTAGGATTTCAACTTCACCATTCTTTGGAAGGTTTGAGTATTTATTTTTCCTCACCTTTTTAGGAAAAAGAAGGCTTTGAGGCCAAAAAGATGTTAAATATGTAAATCTAAGTTAGAGTATTGTTTTTTGATATAACTGTGTAATTGTTTTAAGAAGATATTTAGTTAGAACAATCAGGTCAGTCAACTGACTCAACCAACCAACCAAAAACTTCACTTGGATGACCTCTTTAGTGTGCAATCATAGCACCTTCTATAATTGGCTCAAAAATCAAATTTTAAGCTTTTGGCTCAAAAAACATTTTTTTTTAATATAAATTACTGTCATCGCAATTGCGACGACATGTACAAATATTGTCATGAACTTGCTATACAAATTATGAAAATTGTATTGCAACTTCGTCGCAAGTTTGTCGCAGTTGCGACGATCCCTGCATAACAAACTTTTCCATTAGCGACGAACTTGTTATACAAATCACAAAAATTGTATAGCAACTTCGTTGCAATATAACCTGTGTCCATCGCAATTGCAATGACACCTTCGTCACAAAATTTTCTATTACTTTGCCAATATTTTTGAGTGTGCAACGAGATCTCTTTATGCTCTCTCTTGCGACGATTTCCCTACTTGTTCACTCTTTCGACAACTTCTTTACTTAGTCGTTCTGGCGATGGTATTTATTTTTTGTTGCAATCATGACAACTTCCCTATTGTCTTCGCACTTGTGGCGTTAATACAGGTTTGTTGCATGTGCCACAGAATGTGAAGAGACGTTTGGGGGTCTCAATATTTGTCACAATATCCACGACATAACGTCGCAAGAGCATCGAAATAGTCATCACAAAATGTCCCAAATTTGCTAGTGCTAGATAATTGTATTAGTCATACCAAAGTTGCTTGTGTAATCCCATCATTTCCCAATATCGGTTATTTCATCTAATATGGTCTTCGTTGGTTGTGTGTTTTTATTCCCAGGTATATTTTGGTAAGACACTATATTCTTTGATGTCTTGAAGTCATGTTTCTATGGGAAAGATCTTTGTTTTTCTAGTGTTGCAACTTTTCTTCAAACTTCAAATCACATTGAATCAACACATAAGCATATTGACATCAAATAATTCAATATCTTATTGAATATAGGGACTGAGAAACCTTACATACTTCATAATTTTATGCTTTGAATCCACAATGTGCATATTTTCCATGAGTTGAAAGAATTATTCGATCTATCTTTATATCGTATCGTGTGTGCATTGTTGTAATTTTTTCCATTGTTTGTACACTTTCTTGTTCTACTTGGGATGACATAAAAATTTCTTGACCACTACAACATGGTATTTTCGTGTGTCAATATGGAGTTTCTTGTATCCTGTGATGCATCATTTGTTGAGGTTCTCTCACAAACAGTGAAACACGTTGGATGTCTTCAAAGTAGAAATAATGATTTCATTACATCCAGTGAGATAATTTATAGTCAAGTAGGGCTAGAGCTACCAAATATAGTGCCTTATGAAATCTGCACTGACCTTTCCCTTAAGGATATTGGGGATGTATAAAGGTTCATCCAAACACTGAAGGGTGAAAATCCATTGAAGGTAAGTTTAGAATCACTACTGGAGAAGTCATATAGACTTGTGATCTTCTTTAAAATATTCATAACCTTGTCTATCATATCTTATTTATGTCAATCAAGGGCATCCCGATGATGTTTCTTCATTGAAATTTTTGTGTTGGTATCTTCTAAAGTTGGCATGGTGGTTTTTTACAATCTTGTAGGATGATAATATTAAACAAAATAGAGTTGGTATTTAGAACAAGTATTAATATACTGGACATTGAGAGAAAATGATCAAGTCAATTGCAATTCTATGATATAAATTAGATGAAAATTTAAACATATTGTATTATTTAAATTATGGGGATGAAAGAATGAACATTAATGAAGAAAAATAATGAATGAATCAACACAAAGAAAATTAGACCAAAACAATATGTGTATGATCACATGAAATATATGTACATCAATCGAGTTGCAATGCTTGTAGTGTATGGCGATGATATCAATGAACTAATTGTAGAATGGAAATCAAAGGAAAATTTAAACATATTGGACTATTTAAGTGATTGGATTGAAAGAATGAACATTAATGAAGAAAAATAATGAATGAACCAGTACAAATAAAATTAGATCAAAACAATATGTGTATCATCACAAAAGGATAAGCTATGATTCTACCTCATGTTATCTTTCTTATGGTACATTATGTATACATAGAAAGTACATGCAGTTACTATAACATCCATTTGATTTCCAAATATATTTTGCTTCCTTTACTATTGGTCGTTGTCCATATCATATTGTGTTGTGTGTTGTTGATATGATAGTGCAAGATTTGTGGTTATGGTTGGCATTCTTGGTGCATGCATGAATATTTCAAATTTTTACATGCATATCACTGAGGTGAACATGTGCAACCCATTGAGATGGATGTGACTAAGATTTTATTTAGAATGCTCAATAGGTCAAAATTAAAATTATAGCTTGCCAATATTAAACCATAATCACAACATCAAATTTTCATCGTAAACCATGAAGTAAAATGTGTAATGTGAACATAACTAATTCTTTGTTTAAGAATTTTTGGAAGCCAAAAGTCACTCAAAAAATTCAAAACATCACAAATTCCAATTTTTACCTAACACAAAATTCAAGATCTATCAATGTGAGTGATTATCTAAATCACTTTCATGAGTGACAAAGAAACACAAAATTCATGATTTATCATTGTGAGTGATTATCTAAATCACTTTCATCAATGGCAAAACAACAAGAAATTCAATATCGATCATTGTGAGTGACTATCTAGATCACTTTCATGAATGACAAAGCCTAGAAACAAGTGAATTACAATCTTAGAATAAAATCCCCTTAACATTCACTTCAAAAATGTCCTTACCAACATAGTTTCTTAGGGTAAATCTCATAAAAAAAATATAGTTGGGATAGTAATTAATTTAATAATGAAATTTTAGTTATCATAACAAGTTGCACATTTACTTAATCAAATGTTTGAAATTAATTGGAATTCAAAGAAATATTGGTGTTTATAATCTCAATGTGAATATCCATTAAACTAAATGTTTTACTCTACTTTTACAACGAAAAAT
Organism: Picea engelmannii; assembly: GCA_009831015.1. Taxonomy (NCBI): domain Eukaryota; kingdom Viridiplantae; phylum Streptophyta; class Pinopsida; order Pinales; family Pinaceae; genus Picea; species Picea engelmannii. Next base: position 667,323 of record ML785788.1, on the reverse strand, counting down.
TCATAACATCAATTACAAAAAGAGAATAAAACAACATATACAACAATAAGCGAACACAAGAAGATTTGAAACAAATTTGTGTCCATATTATGAATTCTTTATTGTTTTTTTCAAAGAATACATTTGATTTATACGATTAGAATTGCTTCGAAAAGTAGCATGCATGACAACTACACATTTCATGAGCAACTAATATAGAAAATTAATTAAATAGAAATTTACAAACATTGTTGAGAAAGTGATTTCCACATATCCCAACAATCTCTCATGTGGAAATCACTCTAGACAAGTTTGAATCCCCACTTTTCTTCTGCATTAAGTGAACCTCCTTCCATCCAATTCCTTAATTAAACCATTTCCAAAACTATCAGAAGTATTAACTTCGAGTAAAGTTACTTCACTACACTCCACCATTATATAGTGTAATTTTGGAATCTTTGTTAAAGAAAATACTCCTTGTTGCAGAACATATTCCACTTTGATTCTAAGAACATCCATAGGTTAATCAACATATATATTGATATTCTCCAAGTATACAATATTTCTTACAATCTCACTCCATCCCACATCACCAAGACAATAATGGATGAATCACAAGCAATCTCTACTTTTTTTGTGCACAGTACTTTGCAAAACTTCTATTTTTCCTCACTCTCATCACCTTCTCTTTCATTGTTCCACTTCATTCTCTAGTGACAACGTTTTTTTGTTTAGGTTTAGTCATTTGCTTATGGAAAAATCTGTTATCCATATCTAAAAAACAATCTTTTATTTTCCACTATTGGAAACATCTCCTCTAAGTGGTCTTGTTGGCAGCCAATCCACATTTTTCAATTGTCTTATCAGCTGCCTACACCAATGTTTTGCAAACATCAATTTTTCGTCGCAATTTTCAAATAAACAACACTTCTATTTTTGTGACATTTTCACATTTACCTTCGTTTTTGTTTTCACGACTGTAAGCGTGAAAACTTGGTCTTCGTAGTTGCATTAAAATCATTATTTGAATTGTCGTATCCTTCTTGTCGATATGCCCATTGTGCTTACATTTCACTTATCGTTATGCAGCTGGCAAAAGTCTTTTGATCTGCACTCATTCAACATTCTTTGATTGATCATGCAGTTGTTTTTCATGACTGATTAAGTTTGTGATTCATTGGCGATTCGATTTATTTGTTCTTTGATTTGATTGACCATTGGTTTCATAAAAGATATAAGTGTTTTGGTTAAACCTTGATATATTTCGTTTGACATGATACCTAGTTTCAAAACGCATTGGTACCTTGCTTAAACTCTTTATATGAATTGATACATCATATGTCACATAGTCAAAACATTGGGTATTGGTTTCGATTTGTATGTTGATTGGTTTTAAAACTATGGCATTACGCGCGTTGGTTTATACACTTACCATTGGTTTCATTGGTCGGCCAAGTGACATGATTGTTGAACTATACTATAATGGGTAGAACAACTATAAGCCGGCGGTTGTACCTTGGCAATAACTATTATGCATGGTAGAGATAAGCTCCACCACCTTCGCACGATGACATTAATGTCTATCCCTTATCCCTGTTTAACCTCTATTAGCTCGGGTAACCCTTTGTGCACTCTGCTCCTGTGTGTGCTATGATCCAAACCCTGGCTCATTCACCGTGTGCTCGGCTCCATGGCACCAGTGGTGCGAATCGAGCCGAACGGTAGCCAAGACTTGCTACTATTCGACAATTCCCAGAAAGACTTAGAGGATAACGATTGGCTCACCTTTGTACAACGATTCGAGGGTTTTAATTTATTTGTTGCACAACAGTTCACCCTGACTTTTGTTGGCTGTAGAGCCAAGGTGGGTGACATCCAGTTGGAAATCGATGAGGATTTTATTAGTTTTGCTACAAGGTTACCATCCTCGGGACAACGTTGGTTCAAAAATTCTAAGGTCGAGGAGGTGTCGTGGCCGCTGCTATTCGTTTCACGAAAGGTCACGTCTTGTGACAGAGGTATGCCCATCTCTGCGCTCAAACAATGATGGCATGATATTTTGATGGTGGTCAAACAATTCGTGACCTGTGAGGGTCGATATGGACTCGTTTTTCTCTACCACCTTCGTTTGTTAATGAATTTTATGGGATACCCGTTGAATATGCCTGTTTACTTCCAGCGTAGCCTATATAAAATGTCGAAAAGGTTTAAAAGGGAGAAGGCTAATAGTAGTATGTTCCACCATGGACTAATTAAAGTTATCATTATTTATCACTTAAGTCTCCATGGTGATAGCTGGCGAGCTTTTATCGCTCGAAACGGTTTTGATGATATAGACCCTATCCATATTGACAAGCCTGTGGTTAATGAAACCAAGGTCGAGCCACCCGTGCCCTTCGATGTCCTACTTCCTTCTCCTAAACCCTCGGTTGACCCTGATATTGACTTACCAGACGTTATAACTGAGAAGGCTGAGGCTATAAAATGACCTGCGAACAAAAAGGCTAAGGCAAACCCTACTGTTGATGCCAAGGGTAAAAAGAACACTCGACTTATTTCAAGAATGGCTAGGAATAAACCTAAAACCACTGCTGAGCAAAAGCCCATAATCCTTAGTGAGGATTCTGACTCTGACATAGAACGTTTCCTAGCCAGTGAGTACCCTTACTCACAGGGTTTGTGCCCCGAGCCACCTTATGATTTTGTTTCTAATCTTCCCCCTTGCCTAAATAATAATCCTAGCTACCCTGGGATCAAATTACCTAACGAAACCCTCGGCAATGTAATCAAACCCTCACCTGCACTTTCTAAACCCAGACAATCATCCTGTGACCAATGTGATTTGTGGTTGGAACGATACTACATCGACGCTCCCCTACTTCAATCGAAAATCCAATCATTGGAAAATCAAGTTGCAGTATTAACCAGCCAAAGAGACAAACTCCAAGCAACTGATAGGAAGCAGAGAACCATTGGTTCCATCATTTTCAAGAATGTTGAATCGGCCACAGCCGTGGTCAACTCCAAATTGTCATGATCAAGCTATCTGCTCGCCATACAGGTATGAATTTTGATATCATTTTGGTTTTTTCAATGACCAGGATTAATATAATGATGTGAGTTTGGTTTTCGAATAGCTCTGTTTATCCTTTGAAATGGCTCTGTCATAATGTTGTTCATCATGTACATTGTTTTCGCTTTGCTAAAAATAAATGAAGTTTTGATTTGGATACACGATTCGCTCATTCCCAGTTTAGCCACTGATAGATTCTTATTGGATTTGATTTGATTTTAATAGGATTTGTTTTGTATCTAATCTGAAACAGAGGTTTTTTATGCTAGATTTAGAATATGATCATGTTTTGATTTGATTTCGTTATGGTTAGTTTGTATGCTGTGATTGTCAAACGATTTCATGAGTTTGGTTGTTATGATATGTTGTGTCATATAATGTTCTAAATTGGGAATACAACTCTAATCGTTTCCGATTTGGGAAGAATGACTCTGTTTTTATGGAAACAATACTCTCATTTAAGTCTGTGCAAATGATATTCACGCCTGAATCATGGAATGGTTTTGATCCACGACGACTATGTTAAACCCCAGCTGTTCGATTCACTTGATTGGATTGTTGTATCTTCAATTAGTATGATCGATTTTATGATTTGTATTCGTATCAAAAATAGACTTGATTGCAGCTCTGTTAATTTTAATTTTCAAACGAGTTTGTTAACTCAGATTGACCTATGTTATTTCTGTCAAATTCATATGAGGAAATTCGAGAAATAGTCGTTTCCAAATGCATTTAAGAAATGATTTCTTGAATGATTTTGTTTGCCCCTTTTCGCAATAACAAATAATCGGATATCTCTTACGAACTCTGTTACCAACTGATTGATCCTGTTATGATTTCATTTGAGTTGATTTACGCGCCAGTTTTGAGTTAACTCGCTTGTGGCATGGATCGTTTTTTATGGAAATACAGTTATGTCGATTTGAAAATAAGTTTGTTTGGATTCAATTGTGTCTCCTATCTATGAGGCAGCATAACAATTGCTTGTGATTTGTTTTGATTATATCGATTTCAAAATGATATGAAACGATTTCATAACTGTTCGATTATGATTCTGTTCACCCGACTTTGTGGTAACAAACGAAACAGAGTACTCGTATCTCTGTAGTCATTTGATCGATCTTGGTCATGTTTGAGTTCAAAATGGTATAACAATTTCAAATTGAATGATTCATTTTCAAATAGTTATTGTATGTTAGTTAAATTTAATTCTTTAATGGATTTGAATTGATTTTATGCTGATTTTGTGTCTTATTTAGACCAGCTACAGAATCGCAAGATTTTGTAGCTAGTCTATAGAATTAGATTTTTTATCATTTTATTAATAAAATACCCTTCTAGCTTGTTTATTTTGAACACCTTTCAGGTACATACGAATTGCATTGGACATACTAGACAGTCTAGGGGATTTGTGTGTTTTAGTTTTATTTTAGGTTCCTAGTTTAGTTAAACTTGGGATATCTTCCCAGATTTTATGTAAACAGTTTTGATAACTTCCACAGGGATGTTTTACCCTGTGGAAGCTATTTAAATACTTATTAATTTTTGTAATAAGGATCATCCTCACTTGTGGGAGAACCGGGTTATGGATTTCTAATACAAACTGAGACAGGAATTGATGTTTTGCTACAGCTTTTCGCTTTTCAATATATCAATCTTTTGTTTCAAGTTTATGCATGTCATTTGCAGTTGATTATAGACTACTTTAGCTATCATAGTCTTTTGCAGAATGATATGATTTAATTAATGTGATCCATATCTGATTTCTTTCATTACTTTAAAATACAACAATTACTTTGTTCAGTTAATGAATGACAGATTTCTCTTCTTCATCAATTGAATTATTTTGTATAAGTCTTTGCATACAGATTTATCCAATTGTGAAGATTTATAAATTATAAGATTGTTGTTATTTTTATGTCTTGTTTGTCCTATAATTAAACTTGAAGAGCACTGCAGCTTATCGTTTACGAGAAGCTCCTGGATAATTCGGTGCGGGTTTTCTCCCTCCGATCAACTAAGACAATCATCATACACAGGACAAATCTGGAGCGTTTCTCCAGGTCAGTTTGTAATTTATTTTCGTTAATTTGTTTAGTATAATTTAAGTGGTTTAGTTAGATATATGTTTAGTTAGATGTGTAGTTAGAATTAGTATATTAGTTGTTTAGTTTAGTTAGTTTTTTTGTTTTTTTTTCTGTTCATAAAATCATTAAATCAACAAAAAATATCTTTTTCTGTCTTAGGGCAAAACATAAATGAGTTTTTTCAGGTTTTATTTAAATCTGTAAATTGTGGATATTGTACATTTTGTGAATACGATTTATTTGTGTTAGTAGTTAGATAGTTAATTAGTTAGAGTTAGTATAGTAGTAGTTAGTAGATTGTATATATAGAATAGTTAGATTAGTTAGTTTGTTTTAATAGTTATTTTAGTTAGTTTTGTTTGTTTAATAGTTAGTTTTAGTTAGATTAGTTAGTTTAGGATAGTTTTCCTTTTGTTTTCTTAGGACCTTAGATCGTCTAATGGAGCCACTAAACCCGTTAGGGTGGTTCATCCCAAACGGCTTGGGTTATTAGACATCCCCGGACCGGTTCCACTCTTCCAGTTGATGAACGGTCAATTTCACCCGCCAACAAATGGCGCTAGAAGGAGGACCTGAATTTAATTAATGGCACGAGGTGGTTGCAAGACTCCTCCACCACCTAATCGTTCACCTATTGTGACTAGAATCCATTCAAACGATAATAATCCCCCTCAAACAACAACTACTTCAACCGACGATCCACAGATCACAGTTGAGCCAGCAACCCCTAATCCTACAGGTGGTGACATACAAGAGATTGTCCATCAATCTCTTATAAAAACACATAGTGCCTTAGCCCGTCTAAGACAACCAAACCGTCCGTGGGGTCAACCTTTGGACTTCTCTGATATCAAAGAACAATTAGGAGACATTAACCTCACTGTGAATCCTACAGATCCAATCTTAAATCCTGTTGTAGGAGGATCTGGGATACCTCCCTCACCACCTCCATCATCTCCTTCCTCTTCTGGAGGAGATTCCTCTGACGAAGGCAATTCCCCTTCTCAGCCTTCCACACCCACTACCCCAATGGCAAATCAGAACAACCTTGCTAGACCCTGGCTTGACCAGGATGTCGTAGTTTACCTGGAGCTCAGCATCCTCTACCTAAACACCCGAAGAAATGGCTTCCCAAGTTTGACCCTGACTCGAAACATATCGCTGAAGATCACATTAAAAAGTTTATGTTAGCCATAAGACTCCGCAATGTCAAACATGAAGACGTTGTCTGTAGGTTGTTCCCCTATACTTTCGAGGGCAATGCATCCACATGGTACTTTCCCCAACAACCCCATACCATCGTGTCTTGGGAAAAGTTTGAGTCATGCTTTTTGGAAAAGTTCGGAGATGGTAAGCCTCCGGAAGTCCTAGTCATGGACCTTTCTAGCTTAAGAATGAACCCAAAATAAAAAGTTAAAGACTTTAATCAAAGATTCCTAACTCTCAAAAACCGAATCCCTACCGATTCCATGCCTGCTGAGAGTCTTATAATAGCTTACTACACTAAAGCTTTGCATCAAAGTATAGCTATTTGGGTTAAACGATCTAAGAAAACCACGTTGTTAGAAGCCTTCGAGGAGGCCAGCTAGATTGAAAAAGACATACTTAGTATTAAAGACTCTTCTAGAAACAAAATCGAGACTAGTGCTTCTTCCAAAAAGAAGATCAAGATCCTTCCCAAACCTACTCAAAGTAAAACACAACCTGAAAGCTCTGATTTAGAAAACTTAACCAAAGTTGTTCAAAAACTGTCAAATCAAGTTATAGACTTGAAAAGGTCGACCGAAGAAGCTTCCTCAAGAAAAGGGCCTTACAAACCCCCGTTCTGGAAGCCTTTTCCTACCAACCGACCTAATCCAACCACCGAAGTCGTAAATCTAGAAAGCCTGCAATGCACCCTTCAAACAATTCTAGAAGCCCAAGATAACTTGATGCCTCCTGAGATCCTTGAGGAGGTAGTTGAACAAGAAACAGTTCAAGAAGAGGAGTCTTCTCCAAACATTTTTGGACACTTCTCGGATAGAATCTTTCAAGCTAACTTCGAGATATTTCATCCTTATAATACCAGGAGTAAGACATCAAATAAATCCTCTCCCGAAAATACTACAACTTCGTCGCCAAAGCAATCTAAACCAGCTGAGACTAAACAGAGTAATGTGAACCTCAACTTAGATTATGATGTAGTTGAAGATCTTAAAAAGTTGAGAGCTAACATTTATGTTTATGAGTTATTGAAATTTCCATTTTTGTTACAAAAAATGTTGCAAAATATCTCAGAAAATGGAAAAAATGGTAATTCAAATAGTAATAAGGTTGTGAAAAACAAAGCTCCCCAGAAGACTTCCACTAAAAACCATCCTGATCCTCAAGATAAAGGAAGCCTTCCTATAAGTAATGTAAATAATGTAAATAATGTAGAAAAAGTAGCTTTAGAAACCACGAGGAAAAAGCCACAAGCTACTACTCTTAGTACTCGCAAAAATGTACCTCCATTCTTATTAACTTTCAAAATATTCAATAGAAACGTGCATAATTGTATGGTAGACTCAGGAGCGTCATCCAATGTCATGCCTTGGTCTGTTTTCCAAAAGATCAACGCTGAAGCTGAACCCTCGGCTTTAAAAATCATACAACTTGATCAGACAAATGTTAAAGTTATAGGTGAATTAAAGAATGTGCTTATTAGGTTATCATCTAACCCCAAGGTTCATCAAGTTATTGATATAATTGTTGTGGATATTCCATAAGTGTATGGTATGTTTTTAAGCAGGGACTGGTCAGAGCAGCTACATGGCTATTTCGCAACAGATTGGTCTCATCTATGGCTTCCAGAAAACGGCAAGCCTAACAAGATAAAGGTGAATCGTGAGCGCTACCTTAAGTTCATGGTCACAGATTTGAGCGATCCCAATGAACCATTTACACCTTCTACCGATTCACCCGAAGTACAAGGGATGGACACCTTCTTCGACAATTTCATGGCCGAGGCTTCACCTATCACAAATCCACAACAACAGTCCGAGATTGTAGAATATATGCAGCCAACAGCTTCCACGCAACGGTCTCATGTGCTCGATGGAAATCAAATTTGGTCTCTTTATTTCGACGGGTCAAAGTCCAAAGAAGGAGCTGGAGCAGGCTGCATCATTATCAATCCGGCAGGTAACAAGACATTAATTGCATGTAGATTGGAATTTGAATGTACTAATAATACTACAGAATTTGAGGCTTTACTGCAAGGTCTCGGAAAAGCTTCGGATATGAACATTCAAAATTTAACCGTCTTTGGCGACTCTGAAATCGTGGTTAGACAGGTAAGAGACTCTATCCACTGTCTGTCTCCGCATCTCAAAAGCTACCAGTCGGAGGTATGGAATTTAATGAATAAATTTTCCGCTTTCAATATAAATTCCATTCCTAGATTAAATAATGTTGAAGCAGATTTACTAGCTAATGTAGCTTCTAAACTTCTTCCTATAGAAGGCTTGTCCCCAGATGCATTCTCCGTTGAGCTGCTGTTTCGGCCATCTATTCCCGACAACATCACGAACTGGAGAGTCTTTGACGACGATCAGCAGATTATTAACTTTCTGCACATGGAAGAAACCTTTCAAAGCGCAGTGATAGACGAACACACACGCGATGACAATTTGCGCGATTTCACGGTAATACCTAATCCGAAAACTCCTGAAGCTCTATCGGACATGGTAAATTCGATCCCCAAATCTGTAGTTAGATTAGAGAAGTTTTATGATTTTGAAGATAAATTTAAAAAGATGGTCAACTGTAAAACCAATAGTTCCTCATTATCTTATGAAAAAGTAAACTTAGGAACTAATGAAAATCCTCAGTGCATTAATCTAGGTTTGGTACGTTCTCAACAAGAAAAAGCTACATTCATTAAATTGTTCAAAGAATTTAAAGATGTCTTTGCATGGACGTGTGATGACCTTAAAACTTTCGACCCTAACATCATACAGCATGTCATCCCGATGAAACCCCAAACCTTACCCTTTCAACAAAAACTAAGGAAAATGCATCCTAAACTCGAACCGACCGTTCAAAAAGAATTGAATAAGCTCCTAAATGATAAGATAATTTTTCCTGTTATGCACACTCAATGGGTTTCTAACCTCATCCTAATCCGGAAGAAAAGTGGGGAAATCCGACTCTGCGTCAATTTCCCAAACCTTAATAGAGCGTCTGACAAAGACAACTATCCTGTCCCACCCATGGAACAGATCCTTCAACAGGTATCTGGTTCTAAGAGGCTATCCTTACTAGATGGTTTCTCGGGATACAACCAAGTCCTGATGTCTCCACCAGACCAACTCAAAACTACCTTCCGTACTCCGTGGGGCACTTATGCTTATCGTAAAATGCCCTTTGGATTGATTAATGCTAGTGCCACTTTTCAGAGATAAATGGACATTGCTTTCTGAGGATTAATCAATCAATCCATCGTAGTTTACTTAGATGATGTGACCGTATTTTCTAAAAAAAAAAACGATCATCTAGCTCACTTACGAGCCGTCCTACTGCGATGTCGTAAATACGGCATCTCCTTGAATCCCAAAAAATCCATCTTTTCAGTAGAACAGGGTAAACTCTTAGGATTCATTGTGTCTAGTGAAGAGATGATTATTGACCCCGAAAGGACTCAAGTCATTGTGAAACTCCCCCCTCCTACATCCAAAAAATCTATGCATCCTTTCTTAGGCCAGATTAACTTCGTGAGAAGATTTGTCCCCAGTTTCTCCGAAATGGTCAGGCCTTTACAGAATTTGATTAAGAAAGACACCCAATATCACTGGGGACCCTTAGAAAATCAAGCTTTTAATGCAATAAAGAAGGCCATAATAGATGCTCCGTCTCTCATGAGCCCTGATTTTTCTCAAGACTTTACACTCTACACTTTTTCCTCTGACCGTTCCTATGTCGTCGTCCTAACCCAAAAGAATGTCGAAAAAAATGAAGTACCCATTGCCTTTATGAGCTCTGCTTTCAAAGGCGCTGAACTTAATTACCCAGCGGTATATCGACAAGCCTATGCTGTTTTCAAAGCAGTTAATCACTTCCGTTCCTATCTTTTGAAGTCAAGGATGAAAGTCATTGTCCCCTACCCAGCCGTGAGGAACTTGTTAGTGCAGAAGGAACTAGGAGAAAAGAGAGCCAACTAGGTCACCTCCTTGCAGGAGTATGACTTAGAAATCACCCCAGCTCAGATAGTGAGAGGCCAAGGGTTATGCAAATTGGTTACTGATTCAACAACAGGACAGCAAGAAGAAAGCGATACATCAAACCTAGGACAACATGATCAAAGTCTAATCTGTTGCGCACAAAACCCTGTTAGTCCTTGGTATGACGATATAAGATTTTGTCTTGAACATGGGTCAGCCCCCCGTCACCTGGACCTCGCTAAAAGAAGAGTGTTGAGATTAAAGTCTGCCTCCTTTCATCTGGTTAATGGTGTTCTGTTTCGTCAAAGTTTTGACGGTGTACTAATGCATTGTCTTGAAAAAGACGAACCAGAAAAAGTCTTGCTAGAGTTGCATGCAGGAGAAGCTGGCAGTCATTTTGGTGGTGAAACCACTGCCCATAAGGTTTTAAGAGCTGGTTATTACTGGCCCACCCTTTTTAGAGACGCCCATGCCTTGTGTTGTAAATGTATCATCTGTCAGAAAGCATCAAGGCGGTTACAAAAACCAGCCTTTCCTTTGCAGCCCGTTTCGGTAGATTCTCCTTTTCAGCATTGGGGCCTTAATATCATAGGTCCAATCAACCCTCCATCCTCGCAACAACACAAGTTTATTGTGATATCCACAGATTACTTTACTCGATGGTCTGAAGCTGTTGCGTTAAGAACTGTCAACACCAACCAGGTAATTGCCTTTCTAAATTCGAATATTATCACTCGTTTCGGTATCCCTGACTGTTTAGTATTCGATAATGCTTCTTACTTTTCCTCTCTTGAGATGACCAAGTTCGCTTTGGAAAAAGGAATTAAGTTGAAGCATTCTGCTAGCTATTACCCCCAGGGCAACGGATTGGCAGAATCAACAAACAAGAACTTGATTAAAATCATCAAGAGAACGGTGGTTGAAAATCACAAAAACTAGCACAATGCAATTTTGAATGCACTGTGCGCTGATAGGGTAACGCCAAAAGCTGCTATAGGTAACTCCCCCTTTTTTCTCGTTTATGGCAGAGAAGCAATTCTGCCACCGCACATTCTTCTTCCTTCACTTCAGTTGTCACAGAAAGTCCAAGAAGAAGATTGTCCCCCTTTGGAAAACTGAATTAACGCTTTGATGAAGCTAGAAGAGGTAAGAGCCCAAGCTAAACGTAAATTAGATCAACATCAACAATTGGTTAAAAGCTGGTTCGATTCTAACTCTTCTTCTGATAGGAATTTTGAAGTAGGTGATCTCGTCTTGAAGTGGGACAAACTGCATGAGGGAAAGGGAGAACACACTAAATTTCAAAACTTATGGCTTGGACCATTTTTAATTGCTAAAAAGTTGGGTCCCAGTTCCTTTCGATTGCAGAATCTTGAAGGGCAGCCTGACACCTACCCGGTGAATGGCCAAGCCCTGAAAAGATACTTTGCTTGATGACAACCCGTATATATTATGTACATATTTTTATTTTGTGTGCTTTTTTGTTTGCCTTTTAGTTTTTGATTTTTCTTTGAATTTATCAGTTTATGTTTTCTTTGAAATACACATACCTGTACACTGAGCTAATCAGACAAAGACAATAGAAAATTCCTTCTCTAAAATAACTGCTAAGAAAAAGGTATAAACATCAATGGTATATTTCTGAAATTTATATCTATGTTGGAAAAGTCGGTTGTTTAAAAGAAGATGGTTATTTTCGATCTCTGAGTAAAGCTTGTCATGATCATCCATTATCTTGTTACGCTGTCCCTATTCCGTAAAGGAATGACTCGAAAGATGTCTCACTGCCTTAGGAAGTTGTTTTCGTAAATGAAACATCTCTGGATTCTAAATAAAGGACATTTCTAAAAAATTCCGATGAGGTCTGAAAAAATATGTTAAAATATCATGATTTTTAGCGTCACCCCGCTCAACTATATATCTATGAAAAAAACAAAACAAAATAAATTATTAAGAAGAGTTGTGGGAAGTGCTTGTAAACCCGCCGGGATGTTGAACAGGTCTGCTGGCAGCGGGTAAATGCATGCATGACGCCAAGACAACTTCGCCGGGGTACTGAATAGGCCCGCTGGCAGCGAAGCAATGTCAGGTATATGCAAATTTGTAAATAAAAAACCTCTTTAATGTCCTTTATTCTGATCCAGAACTTCTTGGCAGGATACAGATGTCAGAGTGGGTTAAATGGCAACCCTGTCGAGGCTATGGACGCCTACTGGCAGTAGTGGCTCTGTCAACAGTATTGGAGATTTTATCTTTAATATCGTGACTTGCTGGTCTTAAGACTGTTATCAGTTTTCATCTTTTGAAACACTGCTGGAATAGTTGGTTAATGATGATGTTTATACGATTTTCTGGTTGTTACTTTTGAGTTGGAATTATCTTTGCTGTCCTTATCTGAATTTGTTCCTTTTGGCAGAGATAACTGCTTTTACCAGTGTGTCGCCATTGTTGGCAGCCAATCCACATTTTTCAACTATCTTATCAGCTTCCTACACCAATGTTTTGCAAACATCAATTTTTCGTCGCAATTTTCAAATAAACGACATTTCTATTTTTGCGACATTTTCACATTTACCTTCGTTTTTGTTTTCACGACTGTAAGCATGAAAACTTGGTCTTTCGTAGTCGCATTAAAATCATTATTTGAACTGTCGTATCCTTCTTGTCGATATGCCCATTGCGCTTACATTTCACTTATCGTTATGCAACTGACAAAACTCTTTTGATCTGCACTCATTCGACATTCTTTGATTGATCATGCAGTTGCTTTTCATGATTGATTAAGTTTGTGATTCATTGGCGATTTGATTTATTTGTTCTTTGATTTGATTGACCATTGGTGTCATAAAAGATATAAGTGTTTTGGTTAAACCTTGATATATTTCGTTTGACATGATACCTAGTTTCAAAACGCATTGGTACCTCACTTAAACTCTTTATATGAATTGATACATCGTATGTCACATAGTCAAAACATTGGGTATTGGTTTCGATTTGTATGTTGATTGGTTTTAAAACTATGGCATTGCGCGCGTTGGTTTATACACTTACCATTGGTTTCATTGGTCGACCAAGTGACATGATTGTTGAACTATACTATAATGGGAAGAACAGCTATAAGCCGGCGGTTGTACCTTGGCAATAACTATTATGCATGGCAGAGATAAGCTCCACTACCTTCGCACGATGACATTAATGTCTATCCCTTATCCCTATTTCACCTCTGTTAGCTCGGGTAACCCTTCGTGCACTCTGCTCCTGTGTGTGCTATGATCCAAACCTTGGCTCGTTCACCATGTGCTCTGCTCCATGGCACCGGTGGTGCGAATCGAGCCGAACGGTAGCCAAGCCTTGCTACTATTCGACAATGCCCAGAAAGACTTAGAGGATAACGGTTGGCTCACCTTTGTACAATGATTCGAGGGTTTTAATTTATTTGTTGCACAACAGTTCACCCTGACTTTTGTTGGCTGTAGAGCCAAGGTGAGTGACATCCAGTTGGAAATCGATGAGGAGTTTATTAGTTCTGCTACAGGGTTACCATCCTCGGGACAGCGTTGGTTCAAAAATTCTAAGGTCGAGGAGGTGTTGTGGTCGTTGCTATTCGTTTCGCGAAAGGTCACGTCTTGTGACAGAGATATGCCCATCTCTGCGCTCAAACCACGATGGCATGATATTTTGATGGTGGTCAAACAATTCGTGACCTGTGAGGGTCGATATGGACTCATTTTTCTCTACCACCTTCGTTTGTTAGTGAATTTTATTGGATACCCGTTGAATATGCCCTTTTACTTCCAGCGTAGCTTATATAAAATGTCGAAAAGGTTTAAAAGGGAGAAGGCCGACAGTAGCCTGTTCCACCATGGACTAATTAAACTTATCATTGTTTATCACTTAAGTCTCCACGGTGATAGCTGGCAAGCTTTTATCGCTCGAAATGGTTTTGATGATACAGACCCTTCCATGTCCTACTCCGTTCTCCTAAACCCTCAGTCGACCCTGATATTGACTTACCAGACGTTATAACTGAGAAGGCTGAGGCTATAAAACGGCCTGTGAGCAAAAAGGCTAAGGAAAACCCTACTGTTGATGCCAAGGGTAAAAATAACGCTTGGCTTATTTCAAGAATGGCTAGGAATAAACCTAAACCCACTACTGAGCAAAAGCCCATAATCCTTAGTGAGGATTCCGACTCTGACATAGAACGTTTCCTAGCCAGTGAGTACCCTTACTCACAGGGTCTGTGCCCCGAGCCACCTTATGATTTCGTTTCTAATCTTCCCCCTTGCCTAAAGAATAATCCTAGCTACCCTGGGATCAAATTACCTAACGAAACCCTCGGCAATGTAATCAAACCCTCACCTGCACTTTCGAAACGCAGACAGTCGTCATGTGACCAATGTGATTTGTGGTTGGAACGATACTACATTGACGTTCCCCTACTTCAATCGAAAATCCAATCATTAGAAAATCAAGTTGCAGTATTGACCAGCCAAAGAGACAAACTCCAAGCAACTGATAGGAAGTAGAGAACCACTGGTTCCATCATTTTCAAGAATGTTGAATCGGCCACAGCCGTGGTCAACTCCAAATTGTCATGATCAAGCTGTCTTCTCGCCATACATGTATGAATTTCGATATCATTTTGGTTTTGTCAATGACCGGGATTAATATAATGATGTGAGTTTGGTTTTCGAATAGCTCTGTTCATCCTTTGAAACGACTCTATCATAATGTTGTTCATCCTGTACATTGTTTTTGCTTTGCTAAAAATAAATGAAGTTTTGATTTGGATACACGATTCGCTCATTCCCAGTTTATCCACTGATATATTCTTATCAGATTTGATTTTCTTTTAATTGGATTTGTTTTGTATCTAATCTGAAACAGAGTTTTTTATGCTAGATTTAGAATATGATCATGTTTTGATTTGATTTCGTTATGGTTAGTTTGTATGTTGTGATTGTCAAACGATTTCATGAGTTTGGTTGTTATGATATGTTGTGTCATATAATTTTCTAAATCGAGAATACAACTCTGATCGTTTCCGATTTGGGAAGAATGACTTTGTTTTTATGAAAATAATACTCTCATTTAAGTCTGTGCAAATGATATTCACGCTCGAATCATGGAACGATTTTGATCCACGACGACTATGTTAAACCCTAGCTGTTCGATTCGCTTGATTGGATTGTTGTATATTCAATTAGTACGATCGATTTTATGATTTGTATTCGTATCAAAAATAGACTTGATTGCAGCTCTGTTAATTTTAATTTTCAAACGAGTTTGTTAACTCAGATTGACCTATGTTATTTCTGTCAAATTCATATGAGGAAATTTGGGTAATAGTCGTTTCCAAATGCATTCAAGAAATGATTTCATGAATGATTTTGTTTGCCCCTTTTCGCAATAACAAACGATCGGATATCTCTTACGAACTCTGTTACGAACTGATTGATCCTGTTATGATTTCATTTGAGTTGATTTACGCGCCAATTTCGAGTTAACTCGCTCGTGGCATGGATCATTTGTTATGGCAATACAGTTATGTCGAATTGAAAATAAGTTTGTTTGGATTCAATTGTGTCTCATGTCTATGAGGCAGCATAACAATTGCTTGCGATTTGTTTTGATTATATCGATTTCAAACTGATATGAAACGATTTCATAACTGTTCGATTATGATTCTGTTCACCCAACTTTGTGGTAACAAATGAAACAGAGTACTCGTATCTCTATAGTCATTTGATCGATCTTGGTCTTGTTTGAGTTCAAAATGGTATAACAATTTCAAATTGAATGATTCGTTTTCAAATATCTATTGAATGTTAGTTAAATTTAATTCTTTAATAGATTTGAATTGATTTTATGTTGATTCTATGTCTTATTTAGACCAGCTACAGAATCGCAAGATTATGTAGCTAGTCTATAGAATTAGATTTTTTATCATTTTATTAATAAAATAACCTTCTAACTTGTCTATTTTGAACACCTTTCAGGTACATCCGAATTGCATTGGACATACTGGACAGTCTAGGGGATATTTGTGTGTTTTAGTTTTATTTTAGGTTCCTAGTTTAGTTAAACTTGGGATATCTTCCCAGATTTTATGTAAATAGTTTTGATAACTTCCACTGGGATGTTTTACCCTATGGAAGCTCTTTAAATACTTATTAATTTTTGTAATAAGGATCATCCTCACTTGTGGGAGAACTGGGTTATGGATTTCTAATACAAACTGAGATAGGAATTGATGTTTTGCTACAACTTTTCGCTTTTCAATATATCAATCTTTTGTTTCAAGTTTATGCATGTCATTTGCAGTTGATTATAGACTACTTTAGCTATCATAGTCTTTTGCAGAATGATATGATTTAATTAATGTGATCCATATCTGATTTATTTCATTACTTTAAAATACAACAATTACTTTGTTCAGTTAATGAATGACAGATTTCTCTTCTTCATCAATTGAATTATTTTGTATAAGTCTTTGCATACAGATTTATCCAATTGTGAAGATTTATAAATTATAAGATTGTTGT
>ML785788.1:639287-650027 GCA_009831015.1 Picea engelmannii | reverse complement strand
AGAGTTAGTATAGTAGTAGTTAGTAGATTGTATATATAGAATAGTTAGATTAGTTAGTTTGTTTTAATAGTTATTTTAGTTAGTTTTGTTTGTTTAATAGTTAGTTTTAGTTAGATTAGTTAGTTTAGAATAGTTTTTCTTTTGTTTTCTTAGGACCTTAGATCGGCTAACGGAGCCGCTAAACCCGTCAGGGTGGTTCATCCCAAACGGCTTGGATTATTAGACAACCCCGGACCAGTTCCACTCTTCCAGTTGACGGACGGTCAATTTCGCCCGCCAACAGGTCTACATCCATTAAAATGCACCAAACTAACTAGTTATTGGAAACATCTCCTCTAAGTGGTCTACATACATTAAAATACACCAAACTAACCAGTTATTGACTTCTAGGAGTACCAATGAAAAATCTTACTTCCTTTTCCAATTTATTTTTTAGATTGAATAATGTCATGAATACCTTATCATCCATGGATCACACCCTTGATCCTCCTTTCTTATAGGTCACTGCTACTCTTTGATGTTGATATGTTATCTACAATATGCGGTACTACATTAGGTTTTCAAATGATACCAACCATCACAAGTTTAGTCAATATCAATGCTCCATGAACCAACATGCATGCTTCCTTGGTGACTATTACCTTTAGTGCCACATCTAAAATTTGGCCTGTGAAGAGTGAATTTCATGCCAAACCCATCACATGCTTCACATCATGAATTTTCTTGATCCTTCCATATTTGTGTCTTACATGTATGCTTCAGCATCTAAGAATTCCATATCTAAAGTTGTAATTCAAGAAAATCTTTCTTTCTCACCAACACACTCTTCATGTGCTCTTCATATTCCACAATCTATTTTTTTTATGAAAAGTCAAGTGGAATAAGTGTTTTAAATCCAACAACCAAGTTTCAACATACCCTTGAGGTTCTTCTCACTCTTATCATTCCCTTTTTGATGGCATTTCCACCAAACTACCTCGGTCATACTCTTCCTACTTGTTGATCTTCTCACTCTTCTCATGCCCTTTTTGATGGAATTTCCACCAAACTACCTCGGTCATACTCTTCCTACTTCTTGATCTTTTGCAAAACATTGAGGTTCTCTCACCAAGGTTTCTTTTAATTTGAGAACATAATTTTAAATGACCTCTTATGAAGATTTATTCATTTTCATGGTTCTATTTGGTGGATATTCCTCTCATTTCCTCATGTAACAAAGTCCAAAAACTCTTCCAATAACGATTACCATATTATCCCATGAATCTAGAAAACCCCAAAAGTTACACAATGGTATTCCTTAGACATGCTCAGACCTATTGTAATAAATTGCCTAACCAATGCATTGCAAATATTCAAATGATTAACAACACTATCTTCCTTCCTCAATCCTATTAAGATGATAGGATCATTTCTAGGACAACTTATTTACAAATGACTTTGTCTCATCAAATACTCTTGAACATGGTGAGAGAAATTAATCTAAAAATGTCATTCTGATAAATACATGTGTTTTTTGATATAGTTTTTGTGAATCCTAAACAATGATTCCTTGAAGTTTCACCCGTTTAATAACCCACTAGTATTTTTCAACCCAGACATTCACTATTTTCAATTTTCATAAACTAAAAATATGATCATTAAATTTGTCCATCTCTACTCTTTCGAATGAGGCAATAGCAATGTCTACTCGAACGATACAAAAGACTGGGCTCTTATCGTTTTAACCCATGGAAAGAAAATACCTAAATCAACGATCACAATCAAACAAATACAGCTCAACAAATCAGCGCTTCACATGGAGAGCAGCAACTCTCAATAATCTCAGGGTTCGATCAAACCCCTCGGCGAAGTGAGTCTTCTCAATTTGCGAACAAGGTCGAGAAAAACAACACCCAAAGTGATTTGGGATAAATTACTCTTGCTCCAAAAAGCAATGTGCATGACAAATATACATACATTCCATACGCAACAAAGAAATAAATCAATGAAAAGGGAATACATTCCAAGCAACCAATAAACCGTAGAAAATTCCATGGTTGAGGACGTCCTTGGCACATGTCAACGCAATCATCAATCATCATATTTAGCGGGCCACAGCGAGTCAGTTTCTGTTCGATGGAAACAGAAACCTACACTGGGAAGAGGAAGTTTCTGTTTGATGGAAACAGAAATCGAACAGAAATGGAAGTTTCAGCGAGTCAGTTTCTGTTCGATGGAAACAGAAATCTAGTGGGCCACATGGAGTTAGTTTCTGTTTTTTTTTTCTCTTCATCATTAATTAAGTTGGAAGGGGTACACCTATTGATAATGGACATATTTAATAGGTTTTTAGTGTTTAATCAGCTTTGTATGGACAAGATTAAATATTGGTGGAATATTTTTAGTCGTCCGTGATTTCAACCACTAACTTCCAAAGTATCAATTTACATATTTATTTTTTTACTTTTACTTAATCATATTTAAAATTGATTATGATGACTAACTGATTACCATGTGTCAGCCATTAACAAAAATTAAAATTTTGTTACAAAATAAAGAGATGTAAATCCGCGTTTATTTTCTTCTGATGCAGCCAAAACCTTTCGACATTCAACAGCAAGAAGTTTGCTGCTGTGCTAGTTTACTACAATTTATGTCTACTTCCAGAAAAGTTTGTCACGCATCTAATTTTCTATGCCAGTTACAATATCCCACTCCTTCCTTCCTCTGCAGGTAGAAAACCCGCTTCGGGACGCCCGTGTCTAGAATCGACGAGTCTTTAGTTTAATAGATGTGCAATAGTACTGTTTACGGGCTTGTCCAGTGCAGGGGAGATTTAGATTTTTCCGGTTGCAGAGAGTGCGCATCCACGGCCAAAGCAAATCTTGTTCAGGGATGCCACAACACGTCTGGATTCATTCAATTAGACGGCTGCATCTTGCGTTATGACAATCATAATTTTAGAATTACTATTTTATTTTAAAGATACTACTAAAAAATTACAAAATGCTTTTAGTTTCATGGACTTGATTATTTTGGTTTCTCACCTTACTCTTTCTTTTTAAACACAACAAATTAGAAATCGAATGAATTAGAAATCGAATGAAGGTTTGACACCCACTTAAATCATTTCAATACTTCATATGGAATGACTCCAGTGATAAACAATAACAATAATGAAATAACAAGGTTTGAAGGAGCCTACACACCCAAGGTTGAAATGTTAGGTTATAGTTCCTAAAATGTGGAGGAAGACACCTCAATATAATTGGTATTCAAATGAGTAATGATATTTGATTGTATTGATAATAAAATGAAAGATCACATGTGGGTGATACTTTTAATATGAGTCTCAACTAAAAACTTGTAGCTAACTTAGTAGTGAGGTAATAATGCATCTAATCAGCAACTCTAAACTAACTTAGTTATAAGACATTAACATTAACTAACAATTCTCAACTTAGTGAGAAAACATTAACATTAACAAACAACTCTCAACTATTTTAGGGATGAATCATTATTAATTCATACTTTAGATTTATGACCTAGTAAACTAAATAACTCATCTTCAAAATATATAATTTATAGGTACACAATATTTTTTAATATCTACATTATAAAAATTAAGTAACTTTGTGTAAGACTAAAATTATGATTATACATTTTAATATAATATAAAGAAAGATTTATTTAAAGTTAACATATTATAATTTTTTTTATTGATTTGGGAAGGGGAAAATAATGGATCTAAACTTTTGGTAGTGAGTGAGTATCTTACCTCTTTTGATTAACTATCAAACCAAGATTTTATTAACAATTTATATAATTATATGAAGAAAAATAAATTTTCCCATTTAATATCATTCTAAGATGATAATAAAAACATCATTTGAACAAATTAAACTATTTAAGTTATTGATGCAAAATCATAAACAATGATGAAACAAAGTAATTCATGAAACCATACAAAACAAATTAAATTGAAAACATCATTTTCTTGGGATGCTTTGGTACAAATATATAATGAAAAATGAAAACATGCTCTACTACTTTATGTTGCTCCTTATGGTACATTATATATGTATAAGGTACATGTAGTTACAAGAGTGTTGATTTAACTGCCAAAGGTGGTCTAGTTTTGTAATAGTTAGAGATTGCATATCTCTTGGAATGTCATATGTTGTTGTCGATTCACATGTGCAATGTGCAATGTTTTCGGTGATAGATTGAATTTTTAAAATGTACATAGTTTACACAAATATGTATGTGTGGATTTTTAAGGTGGATGCATGTAGGATGTTGTTCCTTCATAAGTAACCTTTCCATATATATATATCTTATAAGATCGTTAAAGTCCACTTACTATTAGGCAATGCATCCACAAACAATGAAGAAGGAGATGGTAATAACTTAAAAGGATGGTGAAACTAAAAAAACTTAAGGTTAACAAAAATTGCAAAGTATTTAACTCCTAGGTGATTTATTAGATGAAAATAGATTTTTGGTGTAAGTGTTAAGATTATTTCTAGTTTTAATAAGATTTAAAATCCTTTAAATTGTAAAAGTATTTTTGGGCATAGAGAGAGATCTATCAGGAACGAAAACATGAAATTCCTCGATAAACTAATTTTTTTAGAGTATAAAATTTGAAAAAATGTTTATATCTGAATTTTTTTTATGTCTCTCTAATACATCATAAATCTGAAGTTAAAATAAATCTTTTTACATAAAAATAACTTTAACAATATTTAATTGTAAAAGTCAAATAAAATGAATTTCACTATTTATGAAATATATATATATATATATATATATATATATATATATATATATATATATATATATTAATAATATATGGAGCCTAAAAAGTGGGTGAAACTTTCAAGACCATGACAAATTTTTACAAGTCTTTGAGCACTCAAGTGATCTTTGATCGAAAAATTGAGTCTCTCAAGTTGTAAAGTGATGTTTAGATTAAATGGCTTTCACGGTTGAAATGAAAAAATATTTTCGATCATTGAGTCTCTCAAGTTGTAAAGTGACTTTTAGATCAAATGGCTTTCTCTGTCTATAGAGTGATTGATAATGGATAGGTTGAAATTTTAAGCAATTTTTTCATCATCAATCTCTGTTTTGAAAAGATTTTAATAACATGTATATACTAATTTAGATTTTACATTTATATGAGTAAATTATGGATGAAATTTTGTTTTTTCTAATGAGTAAAATATATTATACAATCTTATATTTGAAAATAAATCTGGTTCATAAATCGTAATGTATGAATTTAATCGAGATTTAATGTTTAACAATGCATTAAAACTTAATCATATAAAAGGGCTTTGTTTTACAAAACATATCATTAATGTTAAGTTATCAGTTTATCTTCATTGTGCGGAAAAGTTTATCTTCACTATTAAGAAAGGTATATCACATACTTTATAGTTAATTGTTTAATGGTTTAGAAGATGGGAAGTTTTAAACTATATTTATCTTATTATTATGATATAAAAATAAAAATAAAAACAAGCTTATATGAAAAAGTGAAACTTATCTTAATATATTTTTAATATATAAGAGTAACAATTTTTTTTTTATAACTAATCCAAAATGAAATAGTAAACTATTATTCTCTTTATTTTAATATAAAAACTAATTACTACTTAAATACATTATTATTTTGTGACAGTACAATCCTCCCTCATTTAAGATGCAAGCGTCCTCATGTGAAAAACAAGACGAGGGAAACGAGAAGTAAATTAATCTTGCCTAAAAATTACGTAATAACGTGTCATTTTCATATTATCTCTCCACTAACACAGCTAGGGTTATAGTTGGCTTGGCTTGCGCACATCATGTACTCTGATTAAAGATGGAATTTAATCATATGGAATTTGAAAGGCAAATTGACTAAAAATTCCACAACCCATCAACTTTCTTCCATAAAATTGTTAGAACGTACACCGGAATTGTCAAAACCGGAGCGGTTGGGTTTTGAAATTCCTGCCCCAGTGACTCAGTGATTGAAACCTTTTAAGCTCTGGCAGTCAGTCTTGTCGATTGGGCGGTGATAAAATGAACGTGTCATTTTCTGTGTTCTGTCAACTAACAGCTCTCTCGACATCATGCAATCTGTGAAGGAAAATTTTTAAGCTCTCGCCATCTGGTTCGATCCTTTTTCACACCTTTCGCAATGTTCAATCAAGCTATATGGGCGAAAGGCGATGATAATATTCAAACGGGACGGAAAAGATTCACCTTGTTCATCAATGCTTATTGTTTTTTATCCACTCTAAAATGCATTCCAACGTTGTCCCTTTGTCCCATACTGGGACATTGTAAAATACCCGACTTGGTAGACCTCCACTTGGTACCCGAACTCATAATTTTGTAGCCATACAAGTAGGAAACAATTGGTAACTGAATTCATAATTTTGTATCCATACAAGTAGGAAATATGCATATGCTACACACCATTAACTTGTAACCATTTCTTTCACTCCCCTCCCAAGGCCTTTGCCTCGCAACTAGTGATAAATTATGACTTCCCAATAAGATCCTTGGACTTGGACATGTACATGATGTTGTCACCATAATGATCTTCTTGATTTCTCAGCTAACTTGTCATTGTGATACTCTCTATTAGGAAGGCTTTACTTGGACAACATTTTCTATAATTCTTATGTGTTCTTAATCAAGTTTAATTATTGCATTCTCTTGTACATCTTCTTGACAAGGATAATCATCAAATGTATATATGACAGGAGATTAGTCAATGAAAGGGAAATATGCTTGAAAGATGTTTCAAACCTCTTTTGAACCCTAGATTCACAAGCATTTTATCATAAAGAGGACAAGTCTCAATTTCTATAAGTGCATCTTCTTTACTTTCTACAAATTTTGGTTTTCTCTTGCAATACAAATGCAATTGTTGGTGTCATAGTTTTTATATTATGTTAGAAATCTCTTTTCAACAAAATTGGATAAATTGCATTTCTTTTTTATATTAATTTCTTTTTGGTGATGAGGCATATCCCTTGACAGCCCATCTTCTTTTGTTCATGAATTTTTTTACAATAATTTTCACTATTGTTTTTCAAACAATTATATATTTTTTATTATAAATACAAATGAAGTATATATTAAATTATATATATTTTTCATTATAAATACAAATGAAGTATATATTATACTTTTTCAAAGATTAGAAGATGCATTCTTGAGTGAAAAAGATAAACAAGAGAAGTTGTTTATATTATAAAAAATTTAAAATATACTCAAGAGAAGTTGTTTATATTATAAAAAATTTAAAATATAGTCATTGACCATACTAAAAATATGTTAGAAATAACATATTTTTAAACCTTAATATTTTGGTGGCTTCACTTTTATTTGAATGATTTTTAATTGAAACTACATATTTTTAGAATATTTTAGACCTCCGATTCTATTTTAAAGATACTACTGAAAGAACTTACAAATATTTTTAATGTCATGGTCTTGATTTTTTTGGTTCCTCACTTCACCCTCTATTTTTGAAAGAACAACAAATTATAAATTGAATGAAGATTTGTACCAATGTAAAGCATTTCAATACTCCATATGGAATGAATCCATTAATAAACAATCATGAAATAACAAGTTTTGAAGGAACCTACACACCCAAGGTTGAAATGCTCTTGTAGTTTCTAAATATAAAGGAAGACATCTCAATGTAATTGGTATTCTAATAACGATATTTAATTGACACTTTTAATATGAGTCTCCACTAAAAAATCTCTACTAACTTAGTAGCAAGGGAATAATGCATCTAACAAACAACTCCCAACTAACTTAGTAATCAGTCATTAATAACACATACTTCATATTTATGAACTGTTAAACTAAATAAATCATGTTCAAAATATATATTGTATAAGTACACAATATTTTTTAAGATTTGATTTATAATTTAGACAATTTGACATTATCAAAATTAAGTAAGTTTGTGTAAGATTAAAATTATTATTTACACATTTTGACATAATATAAATAAACATTTATTTTAAATACTGCATTATAATTTATTTTAATGGTGGAAGGGAAAAATAATGGATCTAAACTTTAGTAGTGAGTATGTTAGCACTTTTGATTAATTATCAAAAGAAGATCTTATTAAAAATTTATATAATTAGATGCAAGAAAAATAAAATTTTCCATTTGATATAATTCTAAGATGATAAAATAAGAATATGATTTAAACAAATTTAACTATTTAAGTTATTAATGAAAAAGCATGAACAATGATGGAAAAAAAATTTGATGAAACAATACAAAACAAATTAAATTGCAATATTATGTATTACTTTGTAAAATATTTGTGTGATTCTTTGGTAAAGTTATAAAGAAAAATGAGAATATGCTCTATTACTTTATGTTGTGCTTCATATGGTATATTATATATGTATAAGGTACATGTAATTACAAGAGTGTTGATTGAGCTATCAAAGGTAGTTTAGTCAATGATGGCATATCTCTTGGCATGCCATATGTTGTTGTTGATTCACATGTGTAATGGTCTTTATGATGGATTGAATTCCTAAAATGTACAAAGTCTAGAAAAATATACATGTTAAGTCTCTAAAGTGGGTGTGTATAAGTGGTTGTTCCTTTATAAATAAATTTTCGATAAATATATCTTATAAGATCATTAATGTCCAACTACAATTGGGTAATGCATCCACAAATAGTGAAGAAGGAAAGAAATGGTAATAACTTAAAGGATGGCGAAACTTAAAAAAAAGAGTTCATCTTTAACAAAATTTGAAAAGTATTTAACTCCTAAGTGACTTATTAGATGCAAATAGATTTTTGGTGAAAGTGTTAAAATCATCCATCATTTCAACATGATTTAAAATCCTTTAAAATGTAAAAGTGTCTTTTTAGCTTCAATGGATTTCACGACGAATTTCATGATCAAATGGGTTTCACGATCTATCGAGTCATGTGCATTTAAAATATGTCACTTGAAAGCAGGGATGGTGAAGCTCTCAAAACTGTGAAATTTTTTTACAAGTTTTTGAGCCCTTAAGAGTCTCTTGAGATGAAAATAGATTTTCCATGACTTCAAAAAATTCAAGCCTGTCAAGTAACTTTTAGATGAAATGGATTTCATGGTCTATACAATGATTGATAACGTGCACGTTGAAATTTTAACCAATTTTCTCGTCATCCATTTATGTTTTGAAAAATATTAATAGAATGTACATACAAATTTAGATTTTATATTTATATGAATACATGTTCAAATGATAAAATTGTGTTCTTCCTAATGAGTAAAAGACCAACACTATACTTGAGGATAAATATACTACATACAATACATTATATTTGAGGATAAATATCATTCATAAATCATAGTGTGTGAATTTGATTGAGATTTAATGTTTAATAGTGGATCAAACGTCAAACATATAAACGAGCCTTCTTTTGCATGCAGTGTATGACATGACATAACATTGATATTAAGTTGTCATTTTATTTTCACTTGTTAAGAAATGTATATCACATACTTTGTAGTTAATGGTTTTATAAGATGCCAAACCTATTGGAGGTTTGGAACCCACTTTGTGGTATTTATCTTATTAGTATATGAGAACAATGTTTACACAAGAGGTTTAATGTGTAAACATAATAAATAGTGTAGAACTAAATGTTACTATTAAGTCAAAATTATCTTAATACATAACAATAACATTCATTTATAGGTAAATCCAAAATAGGGAAGTTATCTTTTGTTTTTTCATCTCCTTTATAAATATAAAAACTAACTATTACTTAAATGAACTATTATGGTGTGGCAGAACTATCCTCCAATGTCTCCCTTTCTTGGAATTTGTATCATTTCCTCTCTAGTTGAAGATGCAAGTGTCGTCATGTGCAAAAAAAGATGGGGAAACAAGAAACAAATTCATCTTGCGGAAATCATTTAGCTTGGGTAGGTAATTGACCCTTGTTTCCCACAAGGTATGTAGTGATAATGCCACAACGACTTGAATGATGACACACCTCCAACAAGGTACCATTTTCTAGTGGGGGATGGAAATTGGGAACGTTGTCCATTGGATGAGGGATAAGAATCCCTTCATCTAGTTGGGAGGGCTCATACAACTTGAGATGGGAGAGATTAACTACATGATGAATACCTAATTGTGGTGGAATCTCTAGTTTGAAGTCATTGTCAAGAATCTATTGCAAAATCTAATATGTGCCATAATAGAGTGGATGAATCTTATGATGTTTATCCCCCTAAAAATGTTGTTTCTAAAGATATATATGTACTTTACTACCAACCTGGAAGGATGTAAGGATATAATGGAAATGATGGATCATCTTGATGTCTACTTAGTTACCTTGAAGGGAACTACATAGATGGAGATGAATATGGGCCATATATTTCACAACTGTAGCATCCTACTTCTAGGAAATGAGTTTTTGCTGTGAATTAGGAGTTGTTAAGGAGGTTGGGATCTCAAAAGGGGTGGTTTCATTATACCTAACATATTTCAAAAGGAGAATAGCCTACGACAAAGTGCATTACCTTGTTATAACAATTTTTCTCTATGTGTAATGCCTTATACATTGCATGTTCTTGGAGTAAGTTACTTGGAGATATTGGATGAAGGTGAAATTGATCACCTTGGTTTGGCCATTGATATGGGGGTGGAAAGTAGTAGAGAATTGTATATTGTACTCTAACATTTTCCAAAGTGCCTTGCAAAA
>ML785788.1:598941-625152 GCA_009831015.1 Picea engelmannii | reverse complement strand
TCGTGGGAAGAAGGGATTAGAATGATTAAAATTGGTCTTCTGTGCACGCAAGCAGCTGCTGCGTTGCGGCCTTCAATGCTCCGTGTGGTGTCGATGCTGACAAGTGATACCGAACATCTTGACTCGCCCACCAAGCCTGCTTTCATAGATCTGGATACCGCGGGCGCACCTCACCAACTTAAACGTGGTAGAGTAACTGACCCGGACAATACATCGAGCAGTGCAGCAACTTCTTCCACGACACCTTCCGTTATTCATTCTGTAGCTGCTGATCCTTCATCAGGCACACTGGAGCCGAGGTGAAAATCAGCCAATGCCTCTTGGCATTATCTTAATTATAAGACAGCATTATCATATTTCTCTGACAGCATTATATGATTTTTAAATCCGGAAATTATTATCATATTTCTCAGACAGCATTATATGACTTTTAAATCCGGATATTATTGACACCTATATACCTCCTCCATGGAATGTCTTTCATTGATTGGATTTAGACTTGGAAGATTGAAAGTGATGAGGTCTTTAGGAGTAAAAAATGGTGATTATCGAAGAGACTTTGATTCAAACAACGGAGTTATCGTTGGTTAGTATATATCTTTGCCGTGGGCTAAAAGTTCTATTTCTCGGATGTTTTTGGATGTTTTTGGTTTGAGTTAGAGGATGTGAATTTGTACAAAATAGTTATTTTTTTGTTGTTTAAATTGTATTTTTAAATGTATAAATGGATTTAGTTTATTGAAAAACATCTTATGTTTTTGAATTATAAAAATTTAGTCAATCTGCTGATCCAACTATTCTTTATCAAATTTTTGGCCAAATCAAACTGAAAAAATAGTCATAAAACTGACAAAAAGTAAAACTTTTAAACTACTACTATATCTTTTATAAATGAAATAGTTAACATCAATGTTATTGTAAAAATACAAAATAGTGGGTTAGGTATTTAGTCAAAGTTATAATTTTCTTTCATTAATTTTAAATTAATGATAATTGTTTTTCTTTCATTAATTTTAAATTAATGATAATTGTTTTTATAATTATATTTTTAAAACATATATGGAAATCAAAATTGATTTATTGGATATTTAGAAAAAAGGTAAAAAAATATTTGATTTTTATTGGAATTGTATTATTATATTTTAACAGTTTTAAAGAAGTATTTTTAAGTGAACATTATAGAAAATATTAGGAGGGTCTTATTATAAAAAATATTTTGAAATTGAAATTTAATGTAGGTGTAATTAAAATGTTTTAAGAAAAAATGGTTTTCATCTTCAATTATTTATGTTACAAAAATGATAAATTCTTTAGACCATATATACCATTTTAGGAATTGTCCAATATCTTATTATTATAAATTCTTTCCATACACACCATTTTAGTTATTATCCAATGTCTTATTATCATGTAATCCCCTACTACATGTATAGTATCATTATTTTTTTTTAATAATTTAACATTATAGTTCACAATCTCACTTTAATATATGAAATTCACTCATTAATTTAATTTGCTTAATATGTAAAATGACATTAATAAAATAATCTAAAAATTATTGAAATTTAAATAACCTCACCACATCCAATGTTGCAATGTCTAAATCTACTTTATATGTAAATTAGTCTTTATTAAACTTTTATACATATAAAGTTTTCAAAAAATAGATTTAAACTTTGCAATATTTAATATAATAAGATTTTTTATTTAAGTAAAATTTAGAATAATTTATTAATGGTATCTTATATATTAAGTAAATTAAATTAATAGATGAATTTCATCCATATAAAGGAGATTCTCCTCTTAAATTGGGACCTTGAAATGTGATGTTTAAAATACTAAATTGATGAATGGTGTACATGTAGGGATATTATTTTTGCTTTGTGAGTTTATGGTGTGACTAATTAATAAAGTTTTTTTCTTTAGTATAAAAAAGTGGAAGGTTTAAATATATCTTCTAAATTAGATTAAAGTGGGATCACGTCGTGGGGTCTTGGGGTGCTTCTAATAACATCGTCGAATCCTATGCTTTATATGTAGGTTTGAGCATTGCAATGGAGTGAAGTATCTCCAAAATTGAATTTTTTTGTAAATTTTTTGATGATTGAGTGTGATATTATTAAAAGGAATCCAATGGGAAATAATCAATTAAAGAATACAATTCATCATATTCTCTCTCTGTGAATCAGGTTTGCATAATTTATTTTTTTCCATATGAAAAGGGTCTTAAACCCCTTTGTTGATCATTGGGACAAGTTAGGCTCAAGACTTGAGCATGGATTTATAGAAATCAATGGAGAAAGGGGGCTCCTTCTCATTCCCTATCCCCCTTGGTCTTGGCTTGAACTGTGAACTCATGACGAGAGTCATTGGTAGCACCACTCCTCACTTCACACACACGAGATTAAATATCAAATATGCGGGCGCTCAATATGAAATGAATGCGTCTGGGTTTTTAGGGAGTGGGATGGATCTGATTTTGACTTTAGTTTTGGTGCTCTGGAGAGATCTATCCACTAGCGTGGAGTGTGGTTTCCTCTTTATGTCAGATGCTCTTTGGGTTGCTTGGCTTCGAGTCATATCAACACTGGTTGAGGCTAGTAATGAAGGTCACCTATGTCCCTATTGCACGATGCTCTTTTTTAGGTTCCCTCTAGATTTTTTGTATGTTACATCTATGATATCATATCAAATTCTCTCATCATCATTTGAAATACTTTCATATCACAATAAAGATTCCATGGATGAAGAGCAGGGTATAAAAGAGAGAGGTAAGAAGTAGGTTTTAATTAATCCAAAGGTGGAGGCTGATGAAGGTATAAATGACAGCCACCGGGTGCAAACATTGAAAAAAAAATTCAGACTTTGCAACAACATAATCAAGAGCTAGAGAAGAAGCATTCTAATTTGCAAAAGAAGTACTAGAAACTACAAATAAATTATAAGAAAACTTGCTTATTCTTGAAGGAGATAATCTGAACAAGACTATTGTTGTTAAAGAAGAAGAGTCTGAGGATAATTCCAAAAAATCAAGCTATCTCCTAGTTAGTCTCCAACTAGAGTTCACGTGGGTACTCATGTTGATCCAAAAAGGATTCAGAGAAGGCTAAGCACAACTCAGAATGCACAGAAACAACCCAGAACTCTTAGAATGGCTTCAACATATAACAAAAGGGAAAAAATTCAAAGTTCCCAAAGCTCAGTTAAAAGGGCATGATCGCGAAGAGCACGAGAGGTAGACTAAGCACTTCTGTATGGATTTTTGCACAATTTTCGAGGTTGGGCACAGATTTCAAGATCTATCCAGGCATATATTGCAGGAGCAATGACACGTAAACTGAGACAAAGGTTCCTCTTGGGCCGTGTTTGACTCAGATTGAGGCATGGATACAATCATTTTTAGGTAAAACTACGCCATGAACGCAACAATGGTGTTTTTTTTCTGATATGAGAAAAGCTTCTGTAGCTTAACTCCAAAATGAGGTATACTTCTATATTTTTCCCAATTCTTTTGTGGAGTTGATAAAATACCTACCCATTTGAGAGGAGGACGCGGAGACATAGTCCACTAGGGATGAACTACGTTAACAAGTTCTTTGTGTTCATATTGCATGATTATGTCTCTTTCCTTTTGAGCTTTTCCTTAATATTTATGGTGTACTTTTGTTTATGCTCATTTAATACAGTTCTTTAATAAGTCACCTGACGAAAATATCCCGGATCATGTTGGTATGAGAGCAGTCATCTTTGACTTGAATTGTTGAGTATGAATGCTTACTAAGGCCAAGCATAAGCAGGGTGAAGGAAATCTTAATACCTTCGATCCCAAAGTTGGATGTGCATCCCAAAGGAAGAAGATGGAAGAAGAGGATGGTCGAACGAATGTATGGATATTACGAGAAGAGGATGAAGAAAAAAGGGAAGAAAAAGGAAACACATGAAAATGATGATGCTTCGATAAACCAAGGGGCTGGAGGAGATTCTCCTGAGCCTCCATCTTCGCCTACAAATACTGTTTATTCTTCCTCTAAGCATTATCATCATTATGATCATTCTATCCATAAATCCTCTTTTAAGAAACCATTATTAAAGCTTGATGTAAAGTTTGTTTTACCTATGTTTAATGGAGATGCTAATCCTGAAAAGTTAGACAATTGGATCCGACAGGTTGAATTATATTGTCGTGTTCGGCATATTGACGAAGAGGAAGTTAAAGTAAAACCGACTTCTCTTCGGTTGGAAGGCGCCGCTCTCGTATGGTGGGAGAGAAAGCTACAAGGCATAAGTAAGTGTGGTAATCTTCTTTCCTCATGGTCGGAATTTAAATCAAAGATAAGGAAGCAGTTCTATCCATTAGGGTATTTACATAAAGCGAAGATGGAATGACAAATTTTAAGACAGAGTAAAGGTCAGGCTGTACAAAGTTTCACAGAAGAATTTAGGAAGAAAGCTCTTGCATTGAATATTCCTTTGGATTCTTATGAAACTTTAATGAAGTATATTGGTGCACTTCACAGTTATATTCGTCATACTTTTCTCTTGTTTAACCCCACTAGTCTTGACCAGGTTTGTGTGCAAGCCACTCACCTTGAGAATAGGGGGAAACATGTTCAAGAATATCCCATGAAGAAACCTTCCAATTTCCCACAAAATACTTTCAATAAGTTCAAAAGGAAGGACAAGAAGACCGCTACAGTAATGAGAGACGGAGGAAAACCATCTTGCACTCATTGCAAGTGTAGCGGTCACAATGAAGAACACTATTGGAAACTGCATCCAGAAAAGAAACTGAAATAGTTCGGTGGAAAGGGAAAGACAAAGACCATTGCTACAGTGCAATAAGATCTTGGTTCCAAATCAGGATATGAAGGAAAGATCACAGTGGCTGGAGTACAAGGTAAAGATTCTCTTCGATCTAGTTCAAGTTCTAATGATGAATCTCATATTGATGAACGAAAGAGGAATGAGTTATTTCATATATGAGTTGTATCTAAACATAATAAGATAGATACATTATTTGATCTGGGTTCCCAAGTAAACTTAATATCTAAAGCACTTGTCAAGAAGACGGGTCTTGTAACAAAACCACATCCAAAGCCTTACTCTCTTGGTTGGGTATGTGATAAAGCAAAAATTAATGTCACCAAACAATGTAGGGTCAGATTTTCTATTGCTTCAAAGTGGATTGATGAAGTGGATTTGGATGTTGTACCTCTTGATATATGTGGCATAGTGTTGGGAAGTCCTTATGTTTATGATATAAAAGAAGTCTTCTTTCATCATGAGAAAAAATACCACCTTACTAAAGGGGGAGTGGAATATATTGTTAGAGATCGCAACATGAGGATAAATACAACACTTGTTAGTGCAGGGAAAATGGAAAGACTCATAACCACTAATAAGAAATATGTACTCATGGTCATCAAAGACAAAGATGTCGGGACATCCGATGCTTTCCAATGATGTGATCCATCTCATAAACAAGAATTAATTGATATTGTTTCTATGTATGAAGATATTTTTCAGGAACCAGATGGATTACCTCCTAAGAGGGAAATCCAACATGAGATACATTTTCATCAGGATTCTCCTCTTTCTAATGTGGGCATGTACATGATTTCAGTTTTGGAGATGACCGTGATAAAGAAGCAGGTAGAGGGATTATTGGATCAAGCGGTCATCACACCCAGTTCATCTCCTTGTGGTTCTTCGATCATGATGGTGCCAAAGAAAGATGGCACATGGAAAATGTGTGTTGATTACCAGGATTTAAATAAAATCACGGTGAAAAATCGATACCCTCTTCCTCGTATAGATGATTTACTTGATTAGTTGAAGAATGTTGTTTATTTCACTAAATTGGATTTTTGCAGTGGATATCATCAAATCAGGGTTGCAGAATAGGATGCATCGAAGACTGCCTTTAAAACCAAACAAGGATTGTTGAGTGGTTAGTTATGTCGTTTGGGATTTGTAATTCTGCGACAAATTTCATGCGTGTCATGAATGATGTATTCAGGTCTTTCCTGGATGACTTTTTGATTGTATATTTAGACGACATTCTTGTTTTTAGTGGGACTTGAGATGAACATGTAAGGCATGTAAATCAGGTATTGGATACTTTGCAAAGGGAAAATCTATATGTGAAAATGTCAAAATGTGAATTTGGCAAGACTGCACTTGTAGACTTAGATCATATCGTGGGAGGAGGACAATTGAAGATTGATCCTTCCAAAATTGAAGTAATTGTAAAATGGCCTGAGCTAAAAAGTGTAACCGAGATCCGAAGCTTCTTGGGTGTAGTCCAGTATTGGAGGAGATTCATTCCCAACTTCTCCTTTATAGTATCTCCTTTGCATGCGTTAACCAGTGTGACAAACACTTTTCAGTAGGAAGGAAAGAAACAAAAAGATTTCAACATTTTGAAGGAGAAGATCAGTATCGCACCCGTATTAGCACTGTCGAATCTTCAACAACTGTTCGAGATTGAGATAGATGCCAACGGATACGCCATGGGTGCAATATTGATGCAATATCATAAGCCTATCTGTTACCACTCTGAGAATTTTAACCAAGTTGTTGTTAACTAGCCTACATATGATAAAAAATTGTATGAATTATTTCAAAGTGTAAAGAAATGGAAGTATTACTTGTTAGGGAAGGAAATAATTACACATACAGATCACCAACCCTTACAATATCTTTAAACACAAACCAAACTGCAACAATCTTGACACTACAAATGGGTGGGTTTTCTACAACAAATTCATTTGGTAATCAAGTATAAGAAGGGTACAAGTAACAAGGTAGCCGATATTCTTTCTAGACCTCCTATTGTTCCTTCTATTATTTTTAAGAATACTTCTTTATCTCATGATGGATATGTAGAACAATATGTCATCGATGAATATTTTAAAGAAGTATATGAGAATCTAACCCATGGTGCACAAGTAGAGAACTATGTTTGCAGGGAAATTTACTCTATCATCTTGGGAACCTATGTATTCCTACAAGTGAACGAGTCCATGTGATACGAGAAGCTCATACTTCTCTTGTGTCTAGGCATTTTGTGGTGGGAAAAAATATGGCTTATTTGCAGAGGTTTTGTTAATGGCCTCAAATGAAAGCAACTGTAACTAAATATGTAAAGGGGTGTGTGATGTGTTCTACTTGTAAGCCCACTAATAGAAAATTGGGGCTATACTCACCACTTCCTGTTCCATCCCATCCATGGGAGAGAATTTCCATGGATTTTGCAGGGGGTTTACCAATGACCAAAGGGGGTCATGATTATTTGTATTTCATAGTGGATAGGTTCAACAAGATGTGTATCTTGATGCCATGTAAAAAGAAGATCACCAATGAGCAGATTACTAATCTCTTCTTTCAACATGTTTAGGTTAACTTTGGGTTACCCACGTCCATTGTCTCGAATCGAGATACTCGATTCCTTGGGGAATTTTGGACTATCTTATGGAGAATGATGGTCACCAAATTGAAGAGGAGCATTGCTTTCCATCCACAGACCAACAAAAAGACTGAGGTGATAAACACAACAGTGGTACTTTTTGTTTGAGGCTACTGCAACAAGCATCCTAAGTTATGGGATGAATAGATACCCTATGTACAACATGCTTATAACCGAGCTTTACATTCATCTACTCATATTTCACCTTTTGAGACGTGTTTTGGGTACCTACCAAAGGTTCCTTTGGACTTGATGTATGAGAGATATGCCGATGTGAATGAAGAATGAACAGAGGATAGATCCCACAAGTTCATCTAGAGGATTCAACAAATACACTAGATAATCAGGGAACAATTGGAGAAAAGTCAAGAACATTATAAAGCTCGGCATGACAACCATAGGGTTGATCATCAATTCCAGGTTGGAGACAGGGTATGGATTCATATCAGTAAGGAACGATTGAAGGGTGAAGGAAATAAACTCAAACCCATCCGATATGGACCCTTCACTATTTTGGAGAAAAGCGACACTAATTATTTTTGTTTAGATCTTCCAACTTATATGCATATTTATTCAGTGGTGAATGTAGAGAACTTGAAACTTTTTTAGCCTCCCATGATCATGGATGAGGATGAGGAAGTTTCAATACCTTTAGTTGATGAGTTTGCACCTGAGTACTTGGATGAGTTACAGGAAGATATCATCCTAGACAAAAGGACGAGGACTTCATGTAGGGGTGATGTTGATTATCTTCGAGTAGGCTTAAAGGGAACACATCCAAGTAAGGCAAGGTGGATTGAGAAGGATAAAGTAAGGGTACTCTTCCCTCACTTACCAGTTGATTAATGAAATCTTTTGGTGGTCCAAAAATATCTTAGTGGGAAGGCGTGATCCAAAAAGGATTTAGAGAAGGCTAAGAACAACTTAGAACGTACATAAGCAACTCATAATGCTCAAAATGGCTTCAGCAGACAACAAAAGGGAAAAAATTTAAAGTTCCCAAAACTCAGTTAAAAGGGCATGATCGCGAAGAGCACGAGAAGCAGACTAAGCGCATCTGTACGATACAGATCTGTACGGATTTTCACATAGTTTTCGAGGCTGGGCATGGATTTCGAGATCTATCTAGTCATTTATTGCAAGAGTAATGGCACACAAACTGAGGCAAGGGTGCCTCTTGGGCCAAAAAATGTCTGAATCGGTTCGAGGCGTGGAGACAGTCATTTTTAGGTAAAACGATGCAACAAACACAGTGTTGGTGTTGGTTTTTTTATCTGAGCAAATCTTCTGTAGGTTAAATCTAGAATGAGGTATACTTATGTATTTTTCCCAATTCTTGTGTGGAGTTAATAAAAAGACCTACCCATTTGAGAGCAGGACACGAAGACGTAATCCACTAGGGATGAACTCCGTTATCAAGTTCTTTGTGTTCATATTGCATGATTATGTCTCTTTCCTTTTGAGCTTTTCCTTATTTATGGTGTACTTTTGTTTATGCTCATTTAATACAGTTCTTTAATAACTCACATGACAAAAAGATCCCAGATCACATGCACAGTTCTAGTCAGTCTCATCTCTCAAAGTTTTTTTTTGTTAAGAATTGTTTTACTCTAGCACAAACAACAATTATATTTTACACTTTTAGAAGTCTAGTTGTTCTAGGTTAAAGACATTACTATCAATGTATAATAAGTGGTCATTTTTGTTTGATATGAACCACATTTTTGTTAAGATTAAGTCAAAGAATGTCATGAATATATTCCCAATTGAATACACTCGAGTTAAAGAGTTGTTTTCAGGTTGTTATACAAAGTTAACCTTTAGTTTTCAACATGGTCGAAACGCTCTACAACAATGATAAATAGATAGATTTTGTAATGAAGAAAGGTTCAGTTTTTAGTGAAGTATTCAAGCATTAGAATTGGTTGGACCTGACACTTATGATTGTAAATCTCTCTACCTGGTGAATATATATCTTGATGACAATTTGTGTTTTCTTTCTCAAGTCTTTATGTATTTTAATCTTATCTTGGATGCAAATTTGGAATGTGTGCAATGTACATTTCCTTCTTCCTTTCAGCTATTGTTTCAATTCATCTTTTTTATTTTATGCAACTTGTTAATCAACTATTGCTTTAGTAAAAGGATCATTTATTTTGCAAATTGTTGGATGACTTGTATATGGATATTTGTTTAGGTCTTGAAATATTATTTTGAGTCTTAAATAGCACACAACAGGTAACTCTTAAATATCACACAACAGGTAACTCATTGTATTGCTTGTTGTTGTTTCCTTTGTTTATCTTTCCATATCCTTACATCTTCATTAAAATAGATATCATTAGCTAAGGGGAACCTACAGTCATATTGTTTGTCTAGTCCAACCAGGTTTCTAATATGGAAAATCCAATCCATTAGTTGACCAACAAACCTAATTAATAAAAAATAAACCATTCCAAAACTTGAGGTGGCCTAGCTCTTCCCTTTAGTAGTCAAGTGTAGGCCTTAGGACCAACACTTATGGTGCCATCGTTGGGGAACAAAGTAATGAAATATATTTCTCTGGGAGAATAACAATGATCGGATTTGATATTTGATGGTGAACACAGATTGTGCACAAACGTGACTTCCATATTTCACCTGGTGAATCCACTGAATGCAAACCTATTAAGAAATTGTGGCTCCCAGGAAATGATATAGGAAATAAAATCCTAAGCCAGTTAAAACTCCCAAAGTCAACCTTGATCTTAATGGTGACACAACAAAATCTGATTCAGAGAGACAATTAAGGAATACTACCATTTCTCAAAGATAGTCCTTTCCATCCAAAGGCAAGGCCACTGCTAAAAAATTATCCTTTATCCACAACCATAAGAATCTTGAGGTTATCATTTTTCAAAAACCCCTTGTCATTAGTCCTTATACATCCTCTATCTCAAATTATGCTTCATCATCTCCTCCATCAACCACACCCACAACTCCTCCTCAACCTTAGAGTTTGGTTGTCCCAAACATGAATGTCAATAGGATGGAGTCCATCATTACAACTAGGTATGCACCTTTGGTGATGCTCGAGAAATTGAATTCCTTCCACAAAGGTGACTACATGAAGTATCTTCCAAGGTACAATGGTGAGGGGGAAGTAACTGTTGAGGAACATTTGGTGGAATTTTATATTTTTGCAAATAACTTTAACATTGAACATGCAGATGTATGGATGAGGTTGTTTGTGTAGAGTATGGATGGAAAGGTAAGGAAGTGGTTCCATGTCTTAACCACAGCTTCTATTACAGGTATTGAGGCATTGGATCAGTCTTTTCTAAAACAATAGGGGGATAGGAGATACTATTTGTATTAAATAACTGAGTTTGGGGATTTAATAAGGAAGAGTAGGGACTTTGTATCATATTTCACCAAGATGTTCAACAAAATGTATAACAAGATTCCTAATGAGATTAAGCCAACTGAAAACTCAACCAATATCACATTTGCAAATTCCTTTGATGTTTAATTTTCTCTTTTGTTGAGGGAGAGAAGGTCCACCACTTTGTTTTCCATGCAAGAGGTAGTTATTGAAGTTGAGTCTAACATTCTACTATCAAAATAATTAAAGAACAAATCAGACAAGGATAAAAAGAAACAAAGGGAAGAGTTTCCTTCTTCTTCCAACCCAACAAAATCTGACCCAAAGTTAGAAGAGATGAACAAGACCTTGAAATCCATAACTTCAGATATATCCAAGTTGAAATGGGAAACCAAGCATCCCAATAGGCCATATCAGGATGTTGGAAATAGAAACAAAAATCAATTTAGAAGGTCGAATAATGCTCCTAAAATCACGTAGAAAGATAGGAGAAATTCTAAGGACCAAAGAGTTGTACAACCTTACCAGAACAATGAGATTGAAGAGATGGATGTAGAGAGTGATGGTGTATATTATGTTGTTGTACTGTTCAATGAGACCAATCTTTATCCTAGTCACCTAACACAACAATACTACGAGATATCATAGTTGTCAAGCCAATTCGATGATGATGTGAAGGAGGAGGAAATATTTCAAAGTCAGCCCCAAAAGAAGTATGATTTGAGGCCTAGACCAGGGGATCCCAAAGAAAATGCCCCTGCTCAGAACAAAAAATAATATCTTCCTCCCAAACAAGGCCCAAGCAAGGGTACATCAAATAAAACTGATCATCCTTTGCCATCCAAGCTTTCTTCCCCTAAAGTAAAAGAAACAGACATGCAACCAATCTATTTCAGCATAGATCATGAGATGAGAAAAATAAAGATCATTGTACCTTTAAAAAAATTGCTGAAAAATGAGCCATTCAAGAACTCTATGGTGCAGGAGTATCACCAGCAAAGCACAAGCGTGGAAGACAGTTGGCCGCACTAGCACATTTTTTGAAATGTTTTGAATTTCAAAAGATCGGTGTATTAATGTAATATCTGAAAAAGATTTTTTTGAGTTATGAACATATTTAATGATCGGAACCTAAACCATCGCGTAAGATTGGTGGGGAATGTATTTTGTTGTATGAGACAGATCGCAGTACAGATCTAGAGCTTGTGTTCTTATCTGTATGACTCAATATTTATTTTAATAGATGTCAAGTAGTTGATAGAATTTAATTTTGATAAGATAATGTAGAGTAGTTGGAGGGAAAGGATTGA
Source organism: Picea engelmannii (assembly GCA_009831015.1). Classification (NCBI taxonomy): domain Eukaryota; kingdom Viridiplantae; phylum Streptophyta; class Pinopsida; order Pinales; family Pinaceae; genus Picea; species Picea engelmannii. The sequence continues at coordinate 613,010 of ML785788.1, read as the reverse complement.
AGAGCACCCCTTTTGTATAAATATTTGTAATATTGCCCAGTAGTTGTTGTTTTTGGAAGGCTGTTGATAGAAGATAGAAGATTCATAGTGTATGTGTTAAGAAGTAGTGAAGAACATGGTATGAATGTATGTAAGTTTCAGTTGAATGAATATGACAGAGGAATATTTTCCTAAAGGTGTGTGGTTGTTGTGTCTATTTGAATGAGTGAATGGTAGGCTTTCTGTTATTTTACAATTCTCTATTATTTCATGTTCTTGAATCCATGACTGCATTTGCATTGTTGAATGTATGAGCCATTGTTGAGAGTAGTTAAGTTTCAATTGTTTCTCTTCATTGAGCGAGTGCAAGGTGTGCATAGTGTCTGCAAGAAGTGTGTGAATGAGTCTGTTTCGACTTGAAATCTCAGAAGAGATAGCGAAACTTATGTACGCAGGGAGTGCATTGATGTACACAAGGAGTGCGTGACAGATTTTTCAGACTTGAAAGCTCAGGAGAGGTAGCGTGATTCCATTCACGAGAGACATAAGCGGTTGGAGAACAGTCGCAAGGAGTGCAAATCCATCCATAAGGAGAAGTTAAGTTGTGGATGAAAATCTATTGCAAGCTGTGCACAGATCGAGATTTCGACCAATTGTTGAAGGAGGTGTTTAGAGGAACTAGGGGAAACCGAGGAAGTAAAGCTCAGGAGGGAGAGCAGTGGAAGTTCTTCAAGGAGAGAAGTCCTTGAGGTCTTCACTGAAAATAAGTGGACAAGATTCGTTCCTAGAGGAGGGAGGCGAAGGACTATAGACCATGAGATCTGGGAAAGCTACGTGGAGGATAGTCAAGAAGTGTTTCAACACTTCGGAGTTCGGAAAGTTTGAAGGCTTGATGAAAGTGAAGTCGTGAATGCATCCCAGTCGTTGATCACGAAAGGAGAACATGGCAACAGATTTAGGAATTTGGGGTTCGGGAATCTGGAGGTTTGTGAGAAAAAGGTATAGAGTTTCACGAAGTTGTGAAACCCAAACTATAGTGGGGCCAACATATTTGAGGAGACACGTGGCAAGAGATCGGATATTTGAAGTAGTGCATTTCGAGAAGAAGAGAAGGAAGACTTTGGGATATCCCCGAAGCCCAAGTTGTGAAGGGGTCGACCCACAATCATATCCGTGGTCACTAGGAGGAAAGAGGGACCCAAAGAGTCACTTCGGATCAATATTTTAAATGATCCAAGACCGAGAGGTCGAGCAACCCCTTGGAGGGAAGGGGATTTGTGCTAGAGTTGTATCAGAGAAAGTACAAAATTGACTTATGTAGGGAGAAATATAAACTGATATTGGCGAGAGGTATCAGAAGCATCAACACAATGCCTCCTAGAAGACACACTGAGCCACCCATAGCCAACAGAGCTATGGAAAGGGAGATGAGAGAATTACATGTGAGGCTAGATGTCATGGAGACAAGACAAGAGAGAGCGTCTGATGTTGGAGACGTCAATGAGGAAGAAATGGAAGAAGTAGAAGTTGAAGAAGCTGTAGTTGAGGATGCTGCAGAAGAAGGCTTGCTGAAAGAGGTTGTCAATTTGGGTGCCAGAGCAAAGATTGACATCCCTATGTATGAAGGAAATTTAGACACAAAATAATTTCTTGATTGGATACGAACAATGGAAAAGTATTTCAACTATGAGGATGTCGAAGAAGAGAAAAAGGTAAGACATGCTGTCACTAGGTTGAAAGGACATGCATGTTACACATTATTTTCGTCACCCTTGTGACCGTTAATGATGTAAACCTATTTGATGTCTTCAGAGGGATCAGTGGCCTGAATTCTTGAGAAAAGAAGGGAGAAGAACTCTACCCGAGAGATGAAATCATATTTTCCTTTGTAAAAACCCTAGTAAAGAGGATCATCACACCCTATCCAGTTCTACGGATGTGACAATCCCAGATCATTGCATGTTGTACTAAACCTAGCCTACGACGTCATCACACTCTGCTAAGTTCTAGGGGTGCAACGATTTTCGTATGTAGGAAAAATGAGCATCTTCTCGATGCTTCTAGAAGGAGAAGCTTCTATGGTGAGGTGGCCTCCGATTGGTTTAGGTCTTACTCACTTTTCTAATTTAGTGGGATCATCCTAACCTCCTCACCTTATCCTCTTAAGATTATAAAAGGAGAGGATATCTCATGGAGAAGGTTAGCTTGGGCTTGGTAGATTGGATTGGGATTGGAAATTGGAGTTGTTTTGTATCTTGGAGTTTTTGAAGCTTGTATGTTGGCTTTGATCTTTTCTTTGTCAAGATATATTGAGTAGTTATCATATCTACAGTCACAGAGTCTATGGATCAGAAGTGTGTGGGAAGAAAGGAAATGTTGGAAGGAACCTGACAACATCAAGGAATCTGGTTGTATCTTTCTTCCACATTCTTTAATACAGTGATATATTTCTTTCCCATAAAATTGGTATTATTTTATTGTATGACTCCTTGATCACATATATAGGTTTTGTTGAGTATACGTTGTTTCTTTCACTTCGTTGGCTTGTGTATTTTTACAGGTTCAACATTCCATAAGCTTTGGAACAGAGCAAGGATAAGACTAGCGAGGACAAACACAATTTAAAAGGTATGTCGTCTATCTCTTGTTATTTAGTATGCTTGATAATTGAAACTTAGGGAAAGTTTTATATTCTGTCTTGTTTTGTTCTAGTTTCATAGTGAAGCTAGGGAGATCAGTTTGTGTCCGCACTTACCGATTTGTCTAATAACAAAATTGGTGACTCCACTGGGGAACGTATTGTTTTCCTAGTTTTTCTTGCTTTCTCGATTTGATTTCTTGAGTTTTGTTTTTTGAGTCACTGGGAGATCTAGATGAACTCTTTGACTGTTTAATTTCACTGGAAAACCTTCATGATTTTTATTTTTTCCATTTTTCTTTGATCGTCGCACCCTGCTTTGAGGGACAGTGTGATAAACTAAGATCGATACACCCTAAATTTTGACACAGTGCAACATCGTCACACTATACTGTCTCTCTAGCCCGCGACGATCTAGGATCGTTGCACTGTACTGGCTGGTAGCCTGCGACGATTGTGAAAAAAATGATTTTTGATGGTTTTCTTGCCCAGATCTTAGATATGGTTTTGGGGTGAATTTTCGGTATGATTACAGTCTACTTGAGAAGATTTGAATATACTTTTAGCCATCTTTGCTTTTTTTTAGCTTGTTTTCTTTTGAAATATTTGATCTCTTGCTTTGAGTGTCTTTCAGTTACAAAGCATCATTTTTTCTTTAGAATTGTTTAGTGAAAGAGAAGTTATTTTATGAATAGTTCTTTTTAAAAGAAAATATTTAGTCTGGGATGATTTTGCTTTAAAAATAAAAATAAAAATAAAAATTATTTGCATTAGAATGGGGGCATTTTTTCATTTGAAGTAGCGAAATTGCATGGTTTTTGGTATTTTTTGGTCTTGAATTCTTATAAAAACAATTCCCCCTCATGTTTGGGGGGGGCAAGAATCATGTATTGGTGTACATTCTATTTGGCTCGTTTCTTGAAGATATTAATATTTATGAGTTTAATAAAACATTTGGGACATTGTGCATCTGGGAATGATAAACATTTTCTCCTTCTCGTAATATAGCTTTCATCGAAGTGAAATATTTGCATTCTCATTTCTTTGCATTGTTTAGAGTTGGTCAAGTCCACACCATTTTCGTCTTGAGTAAACAACAACCTTAAAATGAATCTCTTATAAAAATTGATTAGACATTTTTATATTTTCTAGTAGAAAACCTACATTAGATTAGTTGTAGGGATTTGGAATAGGTGTGAAAGATAACTTTCCAAAGATACAAACAAACATAGTATCTTGTGATAGGGAGAGTTTAAATCCACTTATTACATTTTTTCCTGGGAAGCCCTTCTAACACAAGGGTCAATCATGAGGTCCCATTAATACTGGCAAGGTTACTCACCCTACTTTGTTGGTCTTGGTGTAGAGATTGCACGTATTATTGGGGGTCACTTGAGAGTATACCCACGATTATGTGTGGGAGCTTCTCGAGTTGACTTCGGGATTAGGTACCCTGCCTTTGCACGTGTATCGGACTGTTGATTGTCTCCCCAGGCATCATTGTCGTAATTGGTAACCTTAGTGGCCTATCTCTTTAGGGTCTTTACATGAGGTGACTGTGGAGGGGCAAGTCTTCACGATACCTAGAATCAATGTTGGCCAAACTAACTTGGGCTCCTTGGAGGGTATACCCACGATTATGTGTGGGATCTTGCACCAAGGCATAAGTTTGTTAAGCAGGTCATCAACACAACTTTTCCACCTACTTTATCTTATCCCTTTCGTACATTGTTCCAACGATGTTGGATTTCATCACCAACTAGTGTGTTCATTGTAAGAAGGTTTTGTTTGCTTGTTTGCTTATTAGATTTTTAGCGTGTGTTGTTTGTTTTCCCTAGAAGACTCTAGGTTGGATCTGTTTTTCTTGATGCCAGTTCCTGGAATGACCAATGAGGGAACCCCTTTACGAGCGGAACCTTTTTTTTTCCTTCTTACGGAAACATTGGTCCTCCTCACATCGCTACTTTGAGCCTTCCAGGTCTCACAATTGGATTACCAGTATGGTTGTTTTCCACTCAGGTAATCATGAATGTAGTTAGTGCTTCTGTTGTAATCCCTTTCCCTCAAGAACATCAACCTCATGTTGATCCTTCACCTTCTTCACCAGTAATATCTTCTTCGCCTTCTTCACTTGCAAGGTCTTCTTCTGTTTCATCTTCTTCACCAAGATAAAGCTCTACAGCTAGCTACCTGGTGGATAAGAAGAAGAAGAAAATGAAGAATACGAAGAAGAAAAATAAACAAGGGTCCAAACTTCCAAACTTCCAACCGTTGTCGGACATGTTGGAAAGAAACTAGTTACTGTTGATCATGCTGGGAGTGTTGATGATGCCAAGATCACCCAAACAACCCGTAAGCCCAAGTACCCTTGCAGGATTTGTAAGGGTATCCATATTATTAAGGATTGCCTAGGTCTATCCAAGGTTATAGAATCATGGTCTACACACCCTCACCAACCCATGTTGTCATCCTCTGACCAACATGTTGATGACTTCCCGTCAGCTAGTCAGGATACCGTTGGGAAGAAGAAAAGTAGAGTCAAGTTTCCTTGTATACTATGCAGAGGGAGTCATCAAACTCACCTTTTCCCTCATATGGATGAAGCCTCAAACTTATTGGAAGAAATGATTGGTTCCCAGCCTCAAATTCCAACTTCTTACCACAATCTTTCTCTCGACCTACATGTAGTTGACAGAGTGATCAATCCGGTCCCTTCGTTGGTTAGTCTGGTTGATCATGTATTCAATCTGGTCACATCCTTAGTTGAACTAGTTGACAAAGTGGTTGTTATGATCCCATCTTCGGTTGATACTCCTCTCCCATTAGATATTTTCACCCAAGCAGTGGATCCATTTCCACCTGTGGACCCAATTCTCCCCTTGGAGAATGAAACCCAAGTGGTCAATCTGATCTTGTCATCGGTCGATGCTACTCTCTCGCTAGAGAGTAAACCCGATATTTCCAATGTTTTTCTTGTTGATACATAATCTACTGTGCTTGTGGGCATTCCTCCTTCTCTCGTGGAACCCCCTCCAAGTAATGAGGCCATCCGTTTTTATTGGGGTTCACTAACTGGACCTTGTATTCCCTCTCACATTCATTTCAAGATTACAGTATAGGTTTATGGTCGGGACTTTCCTCAGATGTTGATAGACTAAGGTGCATCCGTTAGTATTTTTTCCTCTATCGCTTGGCAAGCTTTGGGTTATCCTCAGCTTGTGTCGGTTACCTAGAATCTATTAGATTTTAACAGAAGAACCAGTCACCCTTTAGGATTCCTTCCTCAGTTTCCCGTAATCTTGGGAGGGAAAACTATCTTTATTAATGTTATGGTATTCCAAGACCCCTTGGATTTCGATTTACTCCTTGGGAGAGATTATGTCTATGACATGAAAGCTATCATTTCCCCTCTTTTTCGTGTGATATATTTCCCTCATGATGGAAGAATTGTGACTATTGATCAACTTTCATTCATTGGCCATGACTTGACCATAAACTAAATGACCTCCCTAAATGGTTCTTATATGAAGATGGTATTGCCGCTGCCATAGGTCAATTATGTGGTGTTCTTGTTACAGGTGAATCCTCCTGCGGACAAGCAGATTCCCTCTTGGTCTCTAAACTCCTAAGGCCAAGAAAAAAAATTGTTTAACGTGGACACTGACATCCCTTTTAGATCTAATTAAGCTAATATACAAAGAGGAAGAATAAATATGTGTACCTTGTTAATGACGTTTGTCCTCGCAAAGTCCAAGATGAGCTCCAATCCTGAGCTCCTTGATAGGTCCTGTAGAACAAACAAAGATACAACATGCTTCCTATTCTAATGATATTAGCTCAAATACAGATCTATCTATTGAAGACAAATTCATGTGAAACAAACATAAACTTGAAAGAAACATGCCAAGCATGTATATGTATTAATGAGAACGAATGAAGAGTACTTACAATCCTTTGATGAAGGTGTAGCAGCTTCTTCCATCTCTCCTTGTCCAACCCCTTTTCTCAAGTAATCTACACTGATTGTGCTTCAATGGAATCTCACTTATGGGATCATAAATTTGGTGTAATTCTCAATCTCCTTCTTCCTTTCACCATGAAGAGGCCTCCTTATATAAGCTTGGAGAGACATAACCACATGAGAGATATTTGGGATAAGTTGAGGATTCCTTTCCTTGAGTTGTGGATCTCCCCTAAGATCATTCCTCGACCTCATATTCGAATCCAACACCTCCAAATATTTAGGGGATTCTTCCCTAATTTCCTCCAACCAACCAAATTTCGCCCAAAAAGGCCAGCGCTCCATTAAAAGGGACACAGAGCACTGGAACACTCCCCTAGAAGAGGGTACAAAGTGCTAGCGCTCCCTGAGAGTATGTAGGGGAGCGCTCCCTTCTAAATTTTACTTTTGAGTGGCTTTTTCAGTGGCAAAATGCTTGTACTCCTTGTCAATTGATTTCTCTTCTTCAAGACTAGTCTTTTGAGGTGTCTTAAGTGTCTTTACAATGTCGTTAGAGAGACGACATAGACAAGATAACAATGTGATGTTTGCGACACTTGCGACACTTACGACCAATATGTGACACTTGCGATATTTATAATGACACTACTAGCCATCATTGCAATGAGTGATTTTGATGTGTAACAGATTGCCCCCCAAAGTGCGAAGTCAGAAGACGATGATGACTGAATTACTTTGTAGAATTTTTCGAGCAAGGGTATGGATGCAGAGAGGATGAAAAAAGTAGCACACAACCATCAAACAAATATTATGACATGTTTCAAACCCAAGGTAGGCATACCTATGCTTGAGTGATAAAAACATTTTAGGTATGGCCACCATAAAATACACTGCGGATCCATAATTATATTGATAAAAGGTATAGCCACTGAAGATACAATGTGGATCTATACTCCTATACTTGAACTAATCGTAGCCATGAAGAATACATAGTGGATATACGAGACAACAAGACATATCCATGACCAATACAAAGTGGATCTATGTAACAGTATATGTGTCATAGTTCAAAAGAACTCCTTCGCAACCTGGGCAAAGTATACATAAGAGTGAAAACTCAACCCAGGGTCTTCTTACCGATCTCGATGTAGTACGAATCTAACCATGTGAATATATGTCATGATGTCGAACATGGAAAAAACCACTTGATTACGAGTCAATGAGGTAAACCGTTAACAAGTGAGAGGGAAATCACCATTGATGTCAATGATTCCCAAGGTACCCTATTACATTCCAACGAATGTGAATAGATGAGATGAAGTTGAACATACGTGTAATCACCCAATCAGGGGTCAATGATGTAAACCCATTGTTGGACATGAGGAGGCCTACCATTGAGGCATGCAGGTCCCAAGGTATTAACTGGTTTCTAAGTCTAGTTCCTGTATAATGTGTTGAAGTCGACAAGAATAGACTCGTCAAAGGAGGGCCTTGATGTATCCCCCATCAACGACATGAAACTGACACAGAGATGTAATTGGTAGATCAAATGAACATGGACTGACACGGGTATTGAAACAGGATATTTGTGATGGCTAACTCCTGAGGCAGATACTTCCCTTGAACACTGAGGCACAACAACAAAAACTTGACATGGACCAAAAATTGATGATGCAGTGGATGCTGTGATTTTCTTCAGGCGACCCAAAGGAGTAAAATAAACTCAGGGGATTGTCTCAGTGCATAGGTTCAGCAGATTAAAATGCGTGTAAAGACAAAGTGCCATGTTCAAGGGCGACCGTAAGAGCTACTGGTAGTGTTCTCAAAAACTGCTTGGCTTGCTTCTTTCAATTTTTCCCCCATCCAGATAGACAAGTACCTCTTTTTAATTTAATGAGCTCGAGGAGGGTAACACATGATCGATATGACTCACCTTCTGTAAGTCCCTCTTCCTTTGTTTAGCGAACTAGAAGAAGTACAGGTTCGGTCCCGTATGGTCCCTTCAATGTATGACTGTTGAACGAGTCTAGAGAAGGTAAACTCAGTGGTTTTTCATTTTTAGAGAGTCTGAAAACAACTTAAAGATGAATCCAATGTTGTCCTTTTTCATAATGTTAGTCTTGCGAGGCCGAAAAAGAGATAAATTATCACTAGAAAGACGCCCTTTCAAACCATTTAATGAGTGGGAAAGGAAGTAAGATCACTCGACAATATTTTCACGTTTAGAGAGTCTGAAAAGAGTTTAAAGAAGACTCCAGGGGGTTCCTTTTTCGTTTATCTACGCAGGTCTGAAAAAGAGATAAAAGTTTACCCGATGCGTTATTATATTTTTGAGCTTAAGAATGAACTAAGACTATGCTCGTGAATGTGACAAGATAAAAAATGAACAAAACTGCTTTGAAACCTGTCAATAGTGTCAAAACTGCATTCCAGAGGATTAATAAGGCCTCCAAAATATTTTAAAAAGCCCAAAAACTATATGTTTGGGAAAAAAATGAAGTGTATAATAGTAAAATGGGGTAAAAAATGTCATTTACCATTTCATTTGTGCCAAGATTTGTAGCAGTGGAGAATTTTCCATTTGGAGGTGAATCTTGTTTTGGTCGGTGTCGGAGCTACAGTCAACCATTTTCCTCTCTGTTTGGACCAATTTGGTGGTCTTCTTCCTTTCTTTTATTTATATGGTTCACATTTTTGTTTAAGGCAATAAATATTTATAAAAAATGATGCCCTGGGTCGGCCCAAGCACCCAAAAAGCTCGACGTTCCTCTAAAAGTCATGGGGGAGTGTTGAATGACTTGCAAAATTCCCCTCCTAGTAAATGAAGGGCACGCCAACACTATGATGTAGTGGATATCAGGGCGCTGCCCAAAAAACCACAAGAAAAATTGCCCAAAACAGCCAGCACGCGCTCAAAACGTGAAGAGGTTTTTTTGTTAAATTTTTGAACTCTTGATGGCTAATGTAAGGGTGTTTTGGCATCTTGATGTTCATTCAAATAGGGAATTGGTATTTTATAATTGAAAATAATGATTTTTTTAAGTTTTGAAAATTGCCCAAAAATTACCGAAAAGTGTGATTTTTAATGAAAATTTTGATTGTTGATGCAGGTGATTTCGGCAACAATCATGCTTGAGTGGAAAGAAAGAGAGAATGATACCAATTATGTGGCCTGTTTTCAAAATCCCCGATCGAGAGCCGGGTTGAGGAATTACGGTCTCCTCAAATATGTCAAAATGCAAAAAATGAAGAAAGAGGTCCTTGTTCTTGTGCATATGATCGGGTTGTGGAATGTTACAGAACAAGGATTCTAGATAGGAAAGAAGCTTCTTACCATCGATTTAGAAGATGTGTACTTCATAACTGGTCTCTCAAAAAGAGGGGCTCCCATAGTTTTAACCAGACAACGGGCACTTCTCGTGCCTGTGGATGAGTATCTAGCAAACCATTGTGTCCCAGGAGTGAGGCTAGTGGGTGGAAGAATTGTGATCAAAGATATCAGGGATCTATCTCTTTGATCCATTCTGTTTCCCATTACAATTATAGTGGGAAGTACGAGCGCACACCTAGTTTAAATATCACAGGTGGCCTATTGTTTACAGTGTCTAGAGCCAACACTGTTTAATTGGAGTGCAGGGTTTCTTCATCATGTGAAGGAACATATTATGAGATGCAGATTAGGGCAGTAGAAGCAGTTCAGATATGGTTCATTCTTGGTTTCATTCTTCTTAGAACGTATTCCTGGGATGCAACCTCAGATTGCATTAGCAGTACGACTAGTGGGAAAACCACGTATGGAGCGGTGGACCAGCCTGTCTTCGAGACTAGGCCCATATTTAGAGTTTAGGTTCACCGATGATTTCTTCGCTTGGCTGAGATGCCAATTTATCGTGATAGAAGATTTTCCATACACCAAAGTAGATTTCTGGGGCAACATGGACTTGGTTCTTCCAGAGGGGGAGGATTGGGATGCGTCAGGTAAGAAACCAAACTGATCTTGTCAAGTGTTTCTTTTAATTTTTGAATGTTATAATTTTTTTTAGGGTACATAGAGGAGTATTTAACGGATGTATCGTTTCATCATACAGATAGAGGAGCAACACGTCCAATAAAGATGCCAACACTGGGGCATCGTGGAGATGCTCAAATAGCTAAAGATCAAGGGGTAGCAATAGGAGGTCTCTTGGAGGTTGAAACAAACCTCCAAGGTATCACGATGGGTATCCCTCCTCTTAGGAGACAGGAAGTGCCACTACATCTACAAAGACACACTGTGGGAGTGTTTGAGAATCTTAACTCTCTACTGAGGCGAATAGCCCGGGCAGTGATATGTTACTCGCAGCATAATGCGATGCAGGGAGATTAGGATTTTCCTGATGATTGTATAGTCTGTATGACGATGTTTATGGGTGTGAAGACCCACATTTTGCCAATCTATGTACCATTTTTTATGTAATCAAAACTTTTTCATTCACGTTGTATATATATATACATTTCCAAGTTTTTATAGTGCCAAATTATTTTCAAAAGATGTCTTTTATGTGATGTGTTTTAATTTACATGATGATATGTGATGTGATTCATTTCCTTTATGAAAAATTATATATGTGTGAGATACCTATCCATGATGTAATTAGCTAGTGAATCCGAAATGGTATTGAGTTCTCTTGGTATGTGTCTGTATTCAATAAAATAAAACATTTATTCTAGATGATGAACTCGTAAGTGGAGACGTAGCAGGATAGGATTGCGAATAGCGCAGATTCGATTAAGTTGACAGACCATGAGTTGGGAGTCCAGATTGACAATCATGCGAGAAATGCCTAGGGAGGAGGCTTCGGTTAAAGGTTCGATGACAGCATGATATTCTGCCATTTTGTTAGTTTCTGATCCTAAGAAAATACCTCTGGAACTCACCAACTCATCAGGGTGGTAAACGACCCAAGTTGCAGAAGCAACGTTCTGGGTGTGTCGACTTGTGCCATTCGCAAACCCGATAAAGATAGGAAAGGAAGATGTCATATGCACATGAGAATACAAGACACAGTATAAGCGGCTAAGGCAAAAACTTGAGCACGCAAAATAAAAAGACACACCAAACTAAAAATACAATAGTGTACAAAGCACATATGCTAGATGTCCTAAGCATAGTACTTCTTAAGGTAAATCCCATTCCGAGGCTCACCCAGGGAGATTCCGTCATAGTCCACTAACTCGTAGGCACCTCTATGTAGAAAATGTTTTATGATGTAAGGACCATGCCATATAGGTTCTAACTTACCTGTCCCTAACTTGTCATGAGCCTAGTCATAAATGAGGACTAGGTCTCCTTCTACAAAAGTGTGAGAATGGACAAACTTGTCGTATTGATTCTTGATTCATTTTTGATATGTCTCATTGACGAGAGAAGCATCACGACATGTTTCATCCAACCTAGTCAAGTGTAAGAAACGTTCTTCTTCAGCAGAAGTGTGGGGCAGGAGTTCTACTTTGAGTTTTAACAAAGGAAGTTTGCACTCGATTGGTAAAACAACTTCTATGTCATATACTAGCTGGAAAGGAGTGAATCCAATAGCAGTTTTCATTGAAGTACGGTAGGCCCAGAGAGCAGAGAAAAGTTGTAGATGCTAGGATGTCTTGTTGGCCCCTACCATATGTTGGATCATGGTTTTGAGGACTTTGTTGATAGCTTCAACTTGTCCATTTTCTTGAGGATAGTACGGGGATGCGTTCTCATGGAGAAAACCCAACTTGGCATGCAACTCACTCATCGTTTGTTTTTTGAAGTGTAAACCATGATCAGTGACAATGGTGTGTGGAACACCAAAATGAGTGATGATGTGGTTAAAAAGGAAAAGAGTTGCAGTACGACCATCATTCAGAAAGGTAGGCATAGCCTCAGCCCATTTTGTAAAGTAACCGACGACAACGATTATATAACCATGCCCCCTGGCTGAGGTACAATTACATTTCATGAATTCAATGCCCCATTTGGAAAAGGGGCCAATGGAAACAATGGGATGTAGCGGAGCAGGGTGGGCTCGTGCCTTTCTGTGAAAGACTTGGCATGGTGGGAATTTTTTGACTGCCTCAATACAATATTTGAAAATTGAGGGCCAAAAGTAGCCGGCACGTAAGATTTTCTGAGTTGTAGCCATCCAAGAAAGATGACTGCCATAGGCTCCAAGGTGACAGTCATTAAGCACGCGTTCAACCTCTTCATGAGTTATACATCATCGCAGGATAGTGTCAATGTCGCGGTGGTATAAAGTGTCACCGATAATAAGGTAAAGATGAGAATGGTGGCAGATACGACGACGGTCTTCATGAGAGATATCGGGTTGAAAACGTTGGGTCTGGAGATAAAGAAGAATATCTCCATACCAAGGATCAGACGTGCTAATGAGGAACAAAATTTCATCTGGGAGAGAATCTCTGGGATCAATGTCTTCATCAACATGGGGAAGGTTGCAAATAAGTTCTGCAAACACCAAGGAATTTTTATCTTTGGATTTAGTGAACTCGAGATCGAATTCCTGAAGGAGAATGATCCATTTTGAATATTCTCCCCCAAGAACTTAACGTGTCAAAATGTGGTACATGGGGTTCGATTCCAAAATAACCATGGTGGTGCATAGAAGAATGTAGTGACGGAAACTCTGGATAGTGATGACGGCTTCCAGAGCCAACTTTTCAACATGTGAATATCTAAGCTCTAGGCTAGATAGACTTTTTCTCAAATAATATATCATGTGTTCCTCACCGTTAAGGTCCTCTTGAACTAACACCATAGCAATAGTGGAAGTGGAGGCTGCTAAGTAAAGGATATAGTCCTTTGTGTAATTCAGAGGATGTAACAAAGGAGTGTTGGTTAATGCATGCTTAAGAGAATCAAAGGTGTTGGATCACTGAGAGGGGGGGTGAATCAGTAATAACGTAATTATAATCCTTTTCTTCAAATGTTATATCAATGTAGAATTATTGTCCAATAATAAGCAGTAATAAATAAACAATCACACACATACACAGTACACCAGTGTTTTAAGTGGAAACCCAAATCAGGAGAAAACCATGGAATGCTTTTTCTTATATGTCTTGAAGAATTACATTCATTGGAAGCACCAACTTCCTTTGTTTTCCAGCTGCAACTGGAAGGAGGCTCCAACCCCCTAGTTTCTCAGGTTACAACCTGAGGGAAGATCCAACTCCTCAAATCTCTGGCTACAACCAGAAGGAGGCTACAACCCCGAATGTTCTCCAGCTACAACCGGAAGGTGGCTACAACCACCTGTCCTTGCCCCGTCCTGCCACCCTAAAGTAGAGGTAGAATGATGGAACCACTGTCACACTATCACTGTGAGATATACCGCTATAAACCTGTACCAATAAATTTGAACCATGCATCAACCATGCATCAATCTGTAATCAACCTGTACCATAAACAAGTGCATCAACCATGCACCAACCTATAATCAACCTGTACCATAAACA
>ML785788.1:571484-597676 GCA_009831015.1 Picea engelmannii | reverse complement strand
TTTACTTCTTATCAACCATGAAAAAACAATAATGAGTCATATTTACATCAAACACTATTGGGTCCATTACCCAAACCTTTGTGCTACGGGTCTTTCTTCAAGGGTTGACATCAATGACAACCAACCTTAATCAACAAAAGGATCATTCAGCAATGTCATCCCAGATAAAAGGGGTGTCTTTCTGTAACAAGCGCATAAATTCTTTTGTAATCTCAATGTAGTTACAAATGAAACGATGAAGAAAGTTTTCTTTCCCCTACAAACTTTGGAGTGGTGTCAGATTGGTAGGTGGAGGTAAAGCGAAGATAGCCTTAATTTTTAAGGGATCCACCCGAATCTCGTCCTTGGAAACAATGAAGCCGAGGAGTCGTCCTGATTCGACAGCAAAAATACACTTATGTGGGTTCAAATGAATGTGGTAGAACTGACATCAAAGAAAAATGTCATGTAGATGACCAAAATGGTATGATCGATTGGATGAGTGGGCAGGTAAGTCATTGAGGTAAGGCTCCGCAATATGTTTGATATCGTGGAAAGCATAGGACATGGCTTGCTGGAATGTAGCACCAACATTTTTAAGGCCAAAAGGTAGTTTCCGTTAGGTGAAAGTTCCCCACAGGAAGATGAATGTTGTCTTATGTTGATCAACAGGTAAAATATCAATCTGGTTTTACCCTGAGAAACCATCCATAAAAGAGAAAATTACGCTACCAACGCAATTATCAATAATCTAGTCGATAAAGGGCGTAGGTTAGTTGTCTTTCGAACAAGCCTTATTGAGGTCCCTATAATCAACGTAGACATGAATGGTCCCTTGATTCTCAGTAACCGAAACAATGTTCGAAACCCATTCCGTCAAAGGGACAGGATAGATGAAGCCAGATAACTTCTGCCTTAATAACTGCGGTCTTCTTAGGATGGCCTGGGCGAAGTTTCTGTCAAACAGGTTTTACACTTGGGTAGGTTTTAATCTCAGGCACAATGATCAAAGGATCAATCCCTGGCATCTCTTCATAGCTCCAAGAGAAGACATCGTGAAATTCTTTAAACAAAGAGGTATAGGAAACCACTTCCTCGGGTGTACAATTAACATCGAGATTAATATTTTCTACGATACCTTCATTGATCGAAATATCTATTTCGATTGTAGAGGTAATGTTTCCTAAATTCCCTTCTGAAATAATATCTTGTGTAAGTATAGGTGATTGAGGAAATTGGACAACATTAGGGGGGAAGATAGAGTGTATATCTTCCTAGATTTATTCAAGAGGTGGAAGAAAAGAGGATTGATGATGGATATCATCCCAAGGTATGTCGTTGATGCTAAGCATTTCTAGTATTGATTCATCAGAAGGAAAAATTTGGGAAATGTAGTCGAACACAGATGTCAAGGAATTTAACCATGATGGCATCGAGTAAGTGTCGGGTGCCAAGAGATGTTGGTGATCTGAGGAGGGAGAGGCGGATTGGATGGCAACGTATGAGGTTTTGGTTGGACTAAGTGGCATGGTGTCACATAGTGCATCGAATTCCAACAGACTAGATACAATCGAAGGGTCCAATGATTCCAAGGATTGGTAAACCATAGTCGAAATCATATTGATTGCGGTGACATGATGTGTAGTGGGTGGAAGTGGTGTAGGGAAGGTACCCATAAGGCTAGAGTATTTCAATAAGACAACACCAACTCTTTCATATGTGATCTTGTGATCTACCAAGAATGGAATATTGTTGGTAGTAGGAGTGTGAGCATCAGGTGTACAAAAATCTAACTAATCGACAGTGACAATTTTAACTTGATGAGGAAATTGCACACATCAAAATACTGACGAAGCAACGAAATTCATAGGATAAAACCAACTTCTTCCAAGTAATAAGTTGTAATCGAGGGGAGCATCGACCACCTCGACATCAACAGTGACGGTTTTGTTGCACAAGTGGATGGGCAGGGACTATAAAATCCCATGGGGATGAAAAACTCACCCATCGAATGCGCATAAAATCGTTGGGGATTTGTTAAGTGCGGGTGATTTTAAACCTTTCCAACATGCTAAAGACATGACACAAGTAGAGTCTCCCTCATCCAAGATGGTTCGGTGAACTTGTTGATTGTGAACAACAACGTCAATTTGGAAAGAAAGTTGGTGGGAGAGTCGAGATGTATAATTGTCCAGATTAAACATGATATTGTTGGACGAATCAGGATCAACAATGCCAATAGCAGCCAAGAGCGTTCTACATTGACTGGGGCAGTGTTGTAGAACTTCTAACGTAGACATAGCACACGGTGCTTGAGCCAAATATTCAACAATGTTGTAGTTTTGGGTGGCACGTGAACTAGGATTAAAGGTAGATTTATGGAAAGTACTCTTAGGAGGGTGTAAGATAGATTTAAACACAGGTTTCTCAATCTGAAGTGGTCCAGACGGAGGACTAACTGATGGAGGACTAACGGAGGATGGTGATGGATCTGGTAAAGTACCGGGATCATTAGTGACTTTTCCTTTGTCACCTGTAACTGGTGTGTTGTATGTCATAGAGCAGGTGGTTAAATCAATCTCGTTAAACATATAAATATGGGCACTTGTCGAGGCTTCATCATGGGAAGAATGGTTGGAACTTCCCCATGGAGAGGGGGTTTGAGCAACCATAGATTGCTGCTGTGGAAAACGCTGAGAAAGCATGGTGGGTTGGGAATTCCCCTTGAAAAGTTTGGCCACTTCATCACGATGTGGACAGTCTCGAGTGTAGTGATATTCACCACAAATGAGACACGAGAACTTCGGCTTCCGTTGTGGTTTCTTTTCATTAGAAGGTGGTGGGTTTTGAGATTTCGATGGTTCATTGTTATTATTCTTTTTGTTTTTGTTCTTTGTCTTCTTCTTACCTCCAGTTTTCTTTGAAGGGGCAGATTGAACTGCATTCACCTCAGAGATTTGAGTTTGGGGGGAGGTAGAGGAGGGTGTGGTCAAATTGGGAGTGGATGTTGGAGCAGATCGATTTGTCGTTCCAGTCGACTGGGAAACAGATTGGGTTTTGACGGAGTCGATAACTCCATCTGCATGTGATGTGGATGACGGTTTAGATGGATCGATATTTGCACAGGTAGCATTTGGGATTAACTCATACAAAGTACCAGATTGGGAATAGACCAAATCTAAGTACTGAGCCCGAGCAATGGCCTCTTCCTCGGTGACTACACCACCCATGGAGACATCATGAGCGATCGGGGGTAATAGTGATTTAGTGAACCATTCCACCAATAATTGGTCAAGAATGACTGCTTTGATCAACCTTCATCGTCGTCTCCACTCATGAATATGATTGGAGATATGCACAGAGTTTGTCTAAAGAAGGGACGTCAAGAGTTCGGTACCCGTATCATATCAAATGGGTAGTGGAAAGTGTGTGAGAAAGGACATGGAAAGGGAGTTAAAATCTTGGAAAGAACCACGTGAAAGTTCGATATACCACTTGGCTACTGAACCCGTAAGTGTTCACTGGAAAAGATGTAAATGGATAGAGTCGTCCATTAAGGAGTTCGATGAACACCATAAATGGAAAGTCATCACATGGTTATTTGGGTCTTCTCCAAGTTTACCGTCAAATTTTGGAATATCAGAAGGTAGTTTAGCCAGAATCATTGGCCATAAAGGATAATGATGTATAAGATCATTGGTCAACCGAGACAAGTCTGGGAGATCCAGAGTAGCAAGGAATGGTAGCTGTCAGTTAACCTGAGGGTGATATTGGTGTGGCATAGGAACACCGGTAAGACCATAAAATGGATTAGGTGGATAATTGTAACCAGTAGGTCCTCCTGCATATGGTTGTTGTTGACCAGAGTAGAGAGGATTCAAAGAGGGTTGAGAAACATTTGGGAGTAAAGGATAACCTAATGGATTTTGAGGATTATAATTTGGTTGATGGGTTTTTCCGTAAGGTGGATAGACATTTTGTCCATAAGGAGGATAAGGTTGTTTTTGTCCTTGAGAATGTTGTCCCCCGGGGAATAGTGGATTTCCTGGAAAAGAAGTGTTCCAAGGATTGGGAGGTGTAGAGACATTCTGTCGAGAAGGTTGATGATGGGATCTAGTTTGAGGTTGCCCCCCAACATGAGGTTTCCCTCTGAAAGGAGGTTGCCCCCAAAATGGAGGTTGCCCTCCAAAAGGAGGTTGCCCCCCAAATGGAGGTTTCTCTCCAAATGGAGGTTTCCCTCCGAAATGAGGTTGCCCCCCAGCATGAGGTTGATTCCCTGGAATTTGGAAACCATACGTAAGCGATTGAACGGTGCCGCTTAATGGATTAGAGCCACCAAGACCGGTCCCTCCGGGTTTTTGTGCATGTATAGAACTTTCGGGTATAACTTGGGTAGTGTTGTCAACGAAAGGATTGAGTGCTCTGTACCCAAGGGGAAGTGACAAGGAAGGTTGAGATGATAGTGGTGTACCAATGGGAGCTTGGCTAACCACCACATTACCGGTGGGAATAGTCACAACGTGAGGGACCATCGTAGAATGGGCCATCTGGAGAGAAATAGTGGATCTTGGACTAACAAACTGTATGTTTGGACCAATGAACGGTGCGATGGAACTGACGGTTGTACCAGTAAAATGATCTAAAGGTATGATATAGGTAACATATGTTTCTAGTATTTGTGATATGACAGGTATATCAATGCATGTCCCTAATCCGTAAAGGTCTTGCACTGTGAGAGGTGGGATTAGAACTATATCAGAAGTCCAAAGGGGGTTTCCGACCAGAGGATTCGAATGAGACCCGGTCGGAATTTCAGAAGGATCAATGACAACAAGTTCTTTGGCGGAATTCATCTGGAAAAAACACCTTTCATATCCTGCAGGAATGCGGAAAGCCTCCATAGGATCTGTAACAATTCAAAAATATTCTAAAGAAATGGAAACTTCCTCCTATGAGGTTATAATGTCGTGGACCTCTCTCTGTTGAGGAGAGCCCTCCATAGAATGAGGGGGTAAAGGGGGAGAATCTTCCATATTTTCTGGGTGAAGTCCCTGTACCCTATGCGAACAGCGTGGAGGTTCAATGTTGGCATAAAAAAGTTGACGGAAAAGATCTATGGCCAAATAACGACAAAGAAATAACATACAATAATAAAACTAGGAATCAAACCAAGCAAACAAAACTTATCTTGATGATCGTACTAGTTGGTGATGAAATCCAACGTCATGTGATTAAGTCAACAAGGGGCTAGGATAGGGTGGAAAATTTACAATGGCGACCTTCTTAATGGACTTTTACCTTGGTACAAGATTCCATGAATTAATTGTGTATTTACCCTCCAAGGAGCCCGAGTGAGTTTGACCAATGTTTGTTGCAGGTACTGTGAGACTTCCCTTCACCGTCACCTCGTGTAAGTACCTAAAGATTATGGCAACTAAGGACACCAACTCACAGTCAACCCCTGGGTGGGTACGATTGATAGTCCGGTCTGAGCGTATGAGCAACATAACAAGTCTGAAATCCTTCGAGAGAACTAAGGACAAGTGGACCGGTAGAACTCTAGAGGACCCCAAACGGATTCGGAGTTCACGAAGCACTGATCCTCAAGAAGAACCCTCAATATATGATCTGACCACTACAAACAGTTGAACCACGGAGGGATAATCTTCGTAATTCTCCCGAATGCGACCTCGTGGGTAACCCTTGTTTGAGAGGGGGATCCCAGAAAGCCTATACGACAATTGGATTTTTCTCTCTCAACCACAAGATGCTAATGTTTGTTTTGAATACTTTGGAGAGTTGTACTCACTGCCTAATCCAAAGTGTTAATCCTAGTATAATGTTGGTGGAAGATTCAAAAAACAAAATGTTCTAGATAAATTTTAATTAGCGTTAATTTTTGTAGTTGTTCTTTACTCAAAAGGTGTATGACAATGAAACTGATGATATTATGATTCAAATCCCAAAAAGATGCATAAGAAATGATAAGAAGTCCTTTCTTTCAATGAATGCTTACTTAAGGGAAAGAGAAATATGTTATTTTCGCTGTCAAACACTAAGATGCAAAATCTTGAATCAATTTGTATCTCAATCAAATCCAATATAATGTTAAAATCTCATAGAATTCCTTTCTAATACCCAAAAACAATCATAAAAAGTATCCTTTTTTTTTATGTGTGAATGATAATCAATCTGATATAAAACTTCCTATGTCATCCAGATTGCAAAATCAACAAAGTTCAGACAATCAGAAGCGATTTACACATAAATAAAAAACACACTCTCGTGGTGATAAAACAAGACAAAGATGAAAAAAAATTGCAAAAAATAAAACCAAAAGCTCAAAAATATTGAAAAAGGTTCGGACAAGATGACCTCAAAGATCAAATGGGATGGTGCATAGATCTTTTAAATTCCTCACAAAGGTTTCCACTCCTAGATAAATGAGAAGAAAACAATAAGACGACTCTAAATCAACAAAGACGAAGAGTGACTTCAAGGCAAGGAAAGAAAACATCAAAATTCCAAACAAGAAGAGATCAATTCTTAGAAAACAGAGTACTGAAGGCTAAGATAAAGATAAACTGAGATGATAAGACTCTCAACAAGTGAAAAAAACAAAAATTGAACCTTAGAGGAAGAAACCCTAAAGGATTTTGTACAAAAAACGGGAAACGCTCTGGTGTAAAGGGCACCAGAGAATTCCAACGCTCTGTGTAAACCTAGCAAGGAGTGTCAGTGCTCTGGTAACAAGGGTAGTGGGGCATTGACCTCTAAAATTTCAGGAAAAATGCCCAGAAAGTAAAAAAATTAAGCCAACTCAGTCAATCAAATTGAAGGTGATGGAAACAAGAGCCAATCACTCAGATATAAGAACCAAAGATAGTATGGAGGAAGATTGAATAATGAGCAAAAGACAAGACAAAATATAGGAAAGGAAACATAAATCAAGGTCCGTCCCCAGTGGAGTCGCCAATTTCTGTTACAGGGGAATCCTCCTGCGGACAACCAGATTCCCTCTTGGTCTCTAGAATCCTAAGGCCAAGAAAAAAAAGTTCTTAACATGGACACTGACATCCTTTTTATATCTAATTAAGCTAATATACGAAGAGGAAGAAGAAAGATATGTACCTTGTTAACAACGTTTGTCCTCGCAAAGTCCAAGCTGAGCTCCAATCCTGAGCTCCTTGATAGGTCATGTAGAAAAAACAAAGATACAATGGGCTTCCTATTCTACTGAGATTATCTCAAATACAGATATATCTACTGAAGACAAGTTCATGTGAAACAAACATAAACTTGAAATAAACAGGCCAAACATGTATATGTATTAATGAGAACAAATGAATAGTAATCACAATCCTTTGATGAAGGTGTATCAGCTTCTTCCATCTCTCCTTTCCCAACCCCTTTGCTCAAGTAATCTACATTGATTGTGCTTCAATGGCATCTCACTTATGGGATCGTAAGTTTGGTGTAATTCTCAATATACTTCTTCCTTTGACCATGAAGAGGCCCCTCTTATATAGGCTTGGAGAGACCTAACCACTTGAGAGATATTTGGGATAAGTTGAGGATTCCTCTCCTTCAGTTGTGGATCTCCCCTAATATCATGCCTCGACCTCAAATTTGAATCCAACCACCTTCAAATATTGAGGGGATTCTTCCCTAATTTCCTCCAACCAACCAAATTTTGCCCAAAAAAGGCCAGCGCTCCCTCAAAAGGGACACGAAGCATTGGAAGGCTCCCATAGAAGAGGGTACAAAGTGCCAGTGCTCCCTGAGAGTATTTAGGGGAGCACTCCCTTCTAAATTTGACTTTTGAGTGGCTTTTTCAGTGGAAAAAGGCTTGTACTCCTTGTCAATTGATTTCTCTTCTTCAAGACTAGTGTTTTGAGGTGTCTTAAGTGTCTTTACGATGTCGTTAGAGAGACGACATAGACAATATAACAGTGTGATGTTTGCGACACTTGCAAAACTTACGACCAATATGGGACACTTGCGATATTTATAATGACGACACTAGCCATCATTGCAATGAGTGATTTTGATGTGTAACAGTTGTCTCCCATGATTTCAATTGTCGATGGAGATGAGCCTCTCACTGTACCCTCAATATCTTATGACTTGGATATGGTAGTTGACATGGTCATATCTTTGGTAGGGATATTGGAGCTTGACCTTCTTACCCCTATCATGGCCCTAGACATGTGTTCCTCGCAGAGTGTGTTTCTTCTGTCAAGTGAAGATCTCTTGGAAAACATGACCGAGTTTTTTCCCTTGACATGGTGTCCTTCTGGAGTTTTTTCCTCTTGGAATCCATGATAAATAAGCTAGCTTTGAGCATGTTTTTATGATTTCAAGCTCGTTAAAAAATGAAACCAACTTTGAGCATTATTTTTTTATTTCAAGCTCGTTAAAAAATGAAACCAGCCTCGAGGATATTTTTTTTGTCTCTGTGAAAACCTCGTTAAAAAATGAAACAGAGGTTGTGAGGATAGTTTTTGTGTCTCTGTAGAAACCTCATTAAAAAATGAAACAGAGGTCTAGGGATTGAACCTAGATTCACATGCATAGTTCTTGTTCCTGTTTCAAGCTCGTTAAAAAATGAAATAGATTTCCCCCCTCTTCGATTGAGTCAAGTAATTCGTTATGTATAGTATTTGAAGCTTCTTTTCATCTTCCTTTGTAGTTGGACGAAACAAAGATTGAGGGGAAATGCTTACAGACTCTCGGCTTTATGCTGAAGTTAAGTTGTTAGCTTCTTAAGTTGGGGGCTAAGTACCAACCATCCCTGGATAATGCATTGGGAAGTGACAAGCATAGTTTTATCTGGTTCAAGATTTTGTAAAAATGAAACCACCTACCTCAAACATAGTTTCTTCTGGTTCAAGCTTGTGTAAAAATGAAACCAGGTCCAAGCATAGTTTGGTTTAGTTTTAAGCTTGTGAAAAAATAAAATCCATCCCAAGCATAGTTTAGTTTAGTTTTAATCTTGCATAAAAATGAAAATGATCTCGAGCTTAGTCTTTGTTTTTTCTCGTGCTTGTAAATCAATGAGAATGTAACCGAGTAGAATTTCTCACTTTTTTTGGACTCGTAAAGGTTATATGAAAAAGGAACCCCTTGGAGTTCCCTTTAAGCTCTTTTCAGACTCTCTAAACATGAAAATATTTCTGAGTGATATTGTTCTTTTCACGCTCGTTAAGTATTTGAAGAAAACGTCTTTTGAGCGGTAGATTATCTCTTTTTTGGTCTCACCATAATATTTTATGAAAAAGGACATTTTGGAGTTTTCTTTAAGTGTTTTTCAGACTCTCTAAATATGAGAAACCCTTGAGTTTTCTTTCCTTGGACTTGTAAAACAAACATCGAAAGGCCCATATGGGACCGAACCACTCCTTCCTAGGGTTTATTAAACATACTCTGAGGGACTCATCCAAAGGATGAACTTACAGTTCAAGCATATGTTATCCTCCTCAAGCTTGTGTAAAAATAAGGAGGTATCACCGGAAATGGTGGGGGGGGGGGTGAATTGGGAAAGAAATGTATCTAAACATGTATTCTATGGAAGAGTCACTTTTGAACATAACACCCTTCCACCCACTTTGTGTCTAGGTTGGAAAATCCACTTGTCTCTTGGTCATACTCCTTTATAAGATTACAAATTGGTCTGTGATCCTTGTTGTTGAGTCAGTGTTTCCAAGACAGTTGTCGTGTCATCAATATGTTCAAAGAGAAGTTCAACCCATAAATCCTTCTATTAGTTCGACCATTTCCACAGTCCTTAAGACTTCTATTGCGTTGGCCATCCCTGAGTTAGTCCTAAATCACTTGTTACTCTGATCTACCTCAAATCTTGTTACTTGTTTTGTGTCATTGATGGGGGGTACATTAAGTCCCTCCTGTAACGAGTCTTTTCCTGTCAACTTCAACTCATTATCCAGGAATTATACTTACAAACTAATTGGTACCTTGGAACTTGCATGCCTCAATGGCAGGTTTCCTTTCTTTCAACAGTGGGTTTTCATTATTGAACCCTGATCGAGAGATTTCGCCGAGTGTTTGACTTCAACTCATTAATTCACATTCATTGGATTGTACTAGAGTACCTTGGGATTAATTGACATTAATGGTGATTTCCCTCTCACTTTTTAACGGTATTCATTAATGACCTCTAATCAAGTGGTTTCTGCCATGTTCGACTTCAATGCATGTATTCACATGGTTAGATTCATACTATAGAGTGACGGAGATGAAGACCCTGAATATTTTCTAATAGATTCAGGTTGTGTTGGAGTATATTCAGATTGTACTATTACATATATCCACAGTGTATGTCTCGTGGGTATTCAAATTGTACTGTTGCATATATCCATAGTGTATTTTTGGTGGCTATGTTTAGATCTAAGTCATATTGGCATGGATCCACAATGTATGTTTGGTGGCCATGACTTGTCTTACTTGACATGGATATTTGCATGTCGACATTTATTCTTTGAGTCATTTGTATTCTGAGTATGGGAATGCCTACCTTAGTGATGATATATTATTGTATTGTATTTCCTTGTTTGTTGGCAGGTTTCCGACCGACGTGTTCCTTGTTCCCTACACACACTCGACAAAGTATTTCAGCTATCACTTTGTTCTAACTTCATACTTTGGGGGGCTCTCTATTACACATTATTTTCATCACCCTTATGACTGTTAATGATGTAAACCTATATGCCGTCTTCAAAGGGATCAATGGCCTGAATTCCCAACGAAAGAAGGGAGAAGAACTTTACCCGAGAGATGAAATCATATTTTCCTTTGTAAAAACGCCAGTAAAGAGGATCATCGCACCCTGTCCAGTTCTAGCAGTGCAAAGATCCTGGATCATCGCATGTTGTACTAAACCTAGCCTGCAACATCGTCACACTCTGCTCAGTTCTAGGGGTGTGACGACTTTTGTACATGGGAAAAATGAGCATCTTCTCGATGCTTCTAGAAGGAGAATCTTTTATGGCGAGGTCACCTCCGATTGGTTTGGATCTTACTCACTTTTCTGATTTAATGGGATCATCCTAACCTCCTCACCTTATCGTCTTCAACTTATAAAAGGAGAGGAGCTCTCATGGAGAAAGTTATCTTGGGCTTGGTAGATTATATTGGGATTGGAAATTGGAGTTCTTTTGTAGCTTGGAGTTTTTGGAGCTTGTATGTTGGCTTTGAGATTTGATTTGTCAAGATAGATTGTGAGTAGTTATCGGATCTACAGTCATAGAGTCCATGGATCAGAAGTGTGTGGGAAGAAAGGAATTGTTGGAAGGAACCTGAAAACATCAAGGCATCTGGTTGTATCTTTCTTCCACATTCTTTAATACAATGATATATTACTTTCCCATAAAATTGGTCTTATTTTATTTTATGACTCCTTGATCACATACATAGGTTTTGTTGAGTATACGTTGTTTCTTTCACTTCATTGGCTTGTGTATTTTTATAGGTTCGACATCCCATAAGCCTTGGAATGGAGCGAGGATGACACTAGCGAGAAAAAAAGACGTTTAAAAGGTATGTCATCTATCTCTTGTTAGTTAGTATGCTTGATAATTGAAACTTAGGGAAATTTTTATATTTTGTCTTGTTTTGTTCTAGTTTCGTAGTGAAGCTAGGGAGATCAGTTTGTGTCTGCACTTACCAATTCATCTGATAACAATGAAGCATTGTGGTGGGATGAACTGTTGGCCGACAGAAGGAGCAAGGGAAAATGAAAGATCAAGAGTTGGGATCGAATGGTAGCCAAGCTAAAGGCGAAATTCATGCCCAAGGATTACCAGATAAATCTATTCAAGAGGATGTAGAACCTGAGATAGAGAGGATTGACTGTGAAGGAGTACACAGAGGAGTTCTATAAGTTGAAAATTAGAGCTAGACATAGAGAGAGAGATGAAGAGAAAGTTTCCAGATACATTAATGACCTAAGTTATGATATCCAGGACAAAATTAGTATGGCGACAGTGAGGACAGTCGAGGATGCATATCATATTTCATTGAAAGAAGAAGAGAAGTTGGCCATGAAGTAGAGTCAACAAAATAGAGGTCGAATCTTGAACAGAGGCAAAGGAGTTGCCCATGATAAAGTACAGAAGCCTAAGGATGAGGTAGAGAAACCACATAGTCACTCTGAGAGAGGAGGAATTTCCCGAGGAAGAGAGGGTGGTGGTAGAAACTCTTTTCCCAAAGGAAGAGGAAGAGGCAGAGGAGGATACGTGAGATGTTATCACTGCGGAAAAATAGGACACATGTCTTGGGATTGTCCCGAAAGGAAGAAAGGAGGTGAAGCTCACATTTCAGAAGAGCATAAGCGAGATGTTGAGGCAGAGGGTGCAGAGGATGAAATATCCTTAATGATGAAGAAGTTTCTTGTAAAGCAAGAGCCAGAAACTGAAAAACCAACACAATGGAACAATTTGTTCAGAACAACTTGCAAAATGAAGGATAGGGTTTGCAAGGTGATAATTGATAGTGGGAGAACTGACAACCTAGTATCCACAGAGATGGTGGAGAAGCTAGAACTGGAGACGAATCCACATCTAACACTGTATAAGGTCTCATGGTTGCATAAAGGTCATCAGGTAATAGTCACTCAACAATGCCTGGTTGAATTTAAAATAGGAGGATATAGAGATGAAATTTTGTGTGACGTGATTCCCATGGATGTCTCTCATGTTTTGTTGGGAAGACCATGGAAGTATTACAGGAATGTTATTCATGATGGGAGGAGGAACACATACACCTTATAAAACAATGGTAGGACACACATGTTGCTGCCAATTGAAGAAAAGAAGGTGAAGGATGAAGCTAGCATGAGTATACTTCTCATGAGTGGGAAGGAACTCCTGAACGAAGTAAATAAGGAACAAGAGATGTAGTTTGATGTAGTAAGGAAGCCGAGAGTTATCCTTATGAGTACTCCAATGGAATATTTACCTGAGGAAGTTCAAGAACTGCTAGAGAATTTTGTTGATATTGTAGTGGATGAGTTTCCAAACTCATTGCCGCCTATTAGAAGTATCAGTCATCAAATTGAATTGATACCAGGAGAAATCCTGCCGAATAAAGAAGCATACAAGTTGACACCTCAGAAAATGAGGAGGTGAAAAGACAGGTTTAGGATCTATTAGATAAAGGATTGGTCAGAGAAAGCTTGAGCCCATGTGTAGTGCCAACTGTATTAAGTCCAAAGAAGGATGGAGGATGGAGAATGTGTATGGACTCGAGGGCCATAAACAAGATCACCATCAGATACATATTTGCATTACCAAGGATGGATGATTTGATGGATTTCCTAAGTGGAGATAACTATTTTTCAAAATTAGATTTGAAAAGTGGATATCACCAGATAAGGATGAGGGAAGGTGATGAGTGGAAAACAACATTCAAGAAAAGTGAGGGGTTGTATGAATGGCTTGTTATGCCATTTGGATTAACGAATGCCCTGAGTACTTTTATGAGGCTGATGAATCAAGTGTTAAAAGATTTCATTGATAAATTTGTGATTGTATATCTGGATGATATACTGGTGTTTATCAAGACTAAGGAGGAGTACTTGAGACATTTGACATTGGTGATGAGGAGGTTGCAAAAAGAGATGTTGTTGATTAATTTGAAAAAGTCCTCTTTCATGAAGACATAACTCATATATTTGGGTTTTGTGATCTCTTTGAATGAATTGAAGATGGATCTTGAAAGGGTAAAAGATATTAGAGAATGGTCATCATCGAAGAATATCTTTGAGGTAAGAAGCTTCCATGGATTATCAAGTTTCTATCGGAAGTTTATCAGAAATTTTAGTGGGATTAGTGCTCAAATGATGGATATAGTGAAAGAAAGACACAAGTATTTCAAATGGACAGAAGAGGTTGAGAGGAGCTTCAACATATTGAAGGAGAAAATAACTGAACAACCAATTATGGTTTTACTGGATTTCGGAAAGACATTTTAGGTGAGGTGTGATGCGAGTGGAGTTGCAATTGGAGCGGTCTTAAGTAAAGACAAAAGACATGTTGCATATTTCAGTGAGAAGATGAATGAATCTAGAAATAATTACTCCACCTATGACAAAGAGTTCTATGCCATAATTCAAGCCTTAAAGAAATGGAGGCACTATCTTGTACCGAAGGAGTTTTTTTTGTATAGCGATAATCACGCTTTGCAATTCATAACCAGACAAGAGAAGTTAAACCAGAGAAATGCCAAGTGGTTAGAGTTTATGAAAAATTTCACTTTTGTCATTAAACATATTTCTGGAAATGCTAACAAGTTTGTTGATGCATTGAGAAAGAGGATTTTGAGTCTGCAGGAATTTCAAGTCAAGACCTTGGGGTTTGACCACCTTAAGGAAATGTACCACAATGATCCAGATTTTGGAGGCATATGAAGCGTGTGCGAATCTTGTGCTCAGAGATAGGAGCCAGTGGGCCGAATATCTGATTCAGGATGGTTTGTTGTTCAGAGGATGCCAGTTGTGCATACCAAGATGCTTGATGAGGGAGAATCTGCAGAAGGAAAAGCATAGTGAAGGTCTAGTCGGACATTTCAGCCATGACAAAACATTTTCCCAATTAAACGGTTCATATTATTGGCTAGGTATGAGAGCAGAGGTGAAGAGATTTGTGAACAATTGTAAGAATTGGCAGTATGCCAAGGGGAAGAAGAAGAACAATGGGTTTTATCAGCAATTTCCTATTCCAGATAGATAAGCATGGATTTTGTGTTGGGATTGCCAAGGACACAAAGAGGAAGTGATTCCATATTTGTGGTGGTGGAAATATTTTCGAATATGACACACTTTATCCCATGCCAGAAGACTAGTGATTCAATGCATGTTGTGAATTTGTTTTTCATGAGACTCCATGGATTTCCCAGGAGTATAGTTTTAGATAGGGATACCAGATTTGTTGGTCATTTCTGGAGGACATTGTGGAAAAATTTGGAGACAGAGCTATCTTTTATTTATGCATATCATCCACAAATGGATGGATAGATCGAAGTGGTGAATATAAGTTTAGGATATTTGTTGAGGAGTTTGGTCATTGAATACCATAGTCAATGGGATCAGATTCTAGAACAAGACGATTTTGCATACAATGACTCAGTGAACAGAAGCACTGGGAAGATCCCATTTCAAATCATGTATGAAATGAATCTGAGAGGAGTATTGAAGTTGAGAGATCTAAAGCAGAGTGAGTTTAGAAGCGTCGGAGCTGAAGACTTCGCTGAAGAAATGCAGGAACTTCACAATCAGATCAAGGAGCAGTTGAAAGGGAGCAACAATGAATACAAGAGCAAAGCTAATCAACACAGGAGAAAGCTTGAATTTGAAATTGGAGATCAAGTTCTAGCACATCTAAGGAAGGAAAGGTTCCCGAGGGGAAAATACAATAAGTTGAAGTTGAAAAATATAGTACCGTGTAAAATCCTGAGGAGATTTGGTGAGAATGATTATGAGTTAGAGCTTCCAGAGGATGTGGGTATATCGTCCATATTCAACATTTCAAACATGTATCCTTACAGGGAATATAGAGTCGAAGGATCAGAAGATCAAAGAAATATCTAGTGGGAGAAATAGATGCTTGTAGTAGAGAAGTTGTAGATGGAAAAGATCATAGATCAACGAGTTGGTAAGAACACCAGAAGGAAGATGTATTTTGAATATTTAGTGAAGTGGAAAGGACGACCAGTAGAAGATGCTAGTTGGGTTGGTGAATAAGAGATCTAGAAGCATGGAAGATCGGTGCTGGAGATCATGGATAGGAGTCCATGAATTTTTCAGCCAAGGGAGTATGATGCAGGAGCATCGCCAACAAAGCACAAGTGTGGAAGACAACTGGGCACACTAGCGTGTATTTTGAAATGCTTTGAATTTCAAAAGATCAGTGTATTAATGTAATATATGACAAACATGTTTTTTGAGTTATGAACATATTTAATGCTCGGATGTTGAACCATCGCGTAAGATCGATTGGGAATGTATTTTGTTTTATGAGACAGATCACAGTATAGATCTAGAGATTACGCTCTTATCTATATGGCTCAATATTTATTGTAATAGATGTTAAGTAGTTGATAGAATTTAATTCCAATAAGATATCATAGAGTAGTTGGAGGGAAAGGATCGAAGAGCACCCCTTTTGTATAAATCTTTGTAATATTTCCCAGTAGTGGTTGTTGTTCGAAGGCTGCTGATAGAAGATAGTCAATTCACAATGTATATGTTAAGTAGTAGTGAACAACAGGGTATGGATGTATGTAAGTTTCAGTTGAATGAATTTAACAGAGGACTATTGTCCTAAAGGTGTGTGGTTTTTGTGTCTATCTAAATGAGTGAATGGTAGACTTTCTATTATTTTTCAATTCTCTGTTATTTCTTGTTCTTGAATCCATGACTACATTTTCATTTTTTAATGTATGATCCACTGTGAAGAGTAGTTAAGTTTCAATTGTTTCTCTTCATTGAGTGAGTGCAAGGTGTGCATAGTGTCCACAAGGAGTGCTTGACTAAGTCTGTTTCGACTCAAAATTTCAGAAGAGATAGCAAAACTTATGTATGAAAGGAGTGCATCGACGTTCGCAATGAGTGCATAACAGAGTTTGCAGACTCAAAATCTCAGGATAGGTAGCTTGATTCCATTCACAAGAGACATATGCAGTTGGAGAATAGTCGCAAGGAGTGTGAATCCATCCACAAGGAGAAGTTAAGTTGTGGATGAAATTTTTTTGCAAGGTGTACACAGATCGAGGAAATAGAGGAAACTGAGGAAGTAAATCTCAGGAGGGAGAGCGGTGGAAATTCTTCAAGGACATAAGTCCCTAAAGTCTTCACTGAAAATTAGTGGACGAGATTGGTTCCGATAGGAGGGAGGTGAACGATTCTAGACCATCATATCTGGGAAAGCTACGTGAAAGATAGTCAAGAAGTGTTTCAACACTTAGGAGTTCAAAAATTTTGAAGGCTTGATGAAAGTGAAGTTGTGAATGGATCCTAGTCATTGATCGCGAAAGGAGAACGTGGCAATGGATTTAGGAATTTGGGGTTCAGGAATCCGAAGGTTTGTGAGTGAAAGGTCTAGAGTTTCACGAAGTTGATAAACCCGAACCGTAGTGGGGCCAATAGATTTGAGGAGACGCATGGCGAGAGCTCAGAGATTCGGAGGAGAGAATTTCAGGAAGAAGAGAAGGAAGAGTTCGAAATATCCCTGAAGCTTGAGTTGTGAAGGGGTCGACCCACGGTCATATTCATGGTCACCGGGAGGAAAAATGGACCCAAAGAGTCGCTTCGAATCTGTATTTTAAAAGATCCAAAATTGGGAGGTTGAGCAACCCTTTGGTGGGGAGGGGGTTTGCGCCACTCTATTATGAAGGTTTTGAAGCCACTTGTTTTGGCTATGACATCTGATGTAATCAACTTGTAGGATGAAAAACCTGCCATTACTGCGGTCCCACACATTGAATATGGGTCTGATGCTTCTCCACCATTTTACATATCCTTGAATTTTCGTGACAAAATATTTCATAATTTCTTGATGGAATCAAGTGCCTCTCATAATGTCATGCCTAAAGTTGTAATGGAAGAGCTAGAACTAGAGATCACCAAGCCATACCAGGATATTTACTCCTTTGATTCCAAAAAGGTAAAATGCTTGGGACTAATTAAAGATATGGTGGTTTCTTCGTCTCAACTACCCATGAAAAGTGTAGTGAGGGATATTGTTGTAGTTGACATACCCCTAATGTTTGGTATGATTTTGTCCAGTAGATGGGCCAAGAAAGTTGGAGGATCCCTTTAGATGGATCTTACATATGCAACCATTCTTTTCTTTGGAGGGGAACACAGGAGGTTATACAGAGAGGTCATATTGGCATATATTGTCAAGGATCATTAGAATATAGGTAATCATCCAATTTATGATGTTGAGGATGAAATTTGGTCATCTAGTTTCCATATAAATGATGTTGCACCAGAAATATCAGTCAACACATGCATAAATAAACCATTGACAGATGAAGGGAATGAAATATGGAAAATGTATTTGATGGCTCATCTTCAAAGGAGGGTTCTCGGGCTAGTATAGTCCTCGTTTCTCCTTCAAAGGAGGTGGTTACACTATCATAAAAGATGGAATTTGAAACAACTAATAACATAGAAGAATATGAGGCCTTGGTGATGAAATTGAGGGTTGCTAAAAACATATCCATTGACATATTAGAATTCTTTGGTGATTCTGAGTCGATTTTCAACCAATTCAAAGATATTTTTCAAGAAAAACAACAAAGGCTAAAAAAGTATAGAAATAAGGTCTTTGACTTGGTGGACAATGTATTTCTAGCATTCAATATTTCCTTTATTCCCAAAGAGGCTAATTAGAGGGAATATTATTTAGTCTTGTCTTCCAGCACCTTTAAACCTTCTATTGGTCCAAATGTTAAATATGAAGTGGAAATTAAGCATAGGAAAACCATACTAGACAATGTCAAGCATTGGAAGGTATTTAGTGATGACTTGGAGCTCAAAAGGTTCCTGCAAACCATTGAAGAATTCTCAAATATCTCCATTGATCAGGAGAATGAGGAAGATGAAACATAAAATAAAATAAAAATCTCATTTTCGGAACAAGGTGGTTGGCCACAACATTCTGGAACTCAAGACAAACCATATCCCAAGAGGCCTAGTTCCATTGGAGAGGTTGTTTGAAAGAAATGATGTCTCCAGGAAAACTGCCATGAAAAATTAGGAACAAGAAGTAATGGATTGCAACATTGGGATAGATGCAAATCCAAAAGTAGTCAAAATATCCCAAGGCACTGCCAGAGGAACAAATAAACAAGTATGTCAGCCTCATGAAAAATTTTGTTTATATTTTTGCATGGTCTTATGAGGACTTGAAGAACTTTGACACTGACATCATTCAACACAATATCCACATGAAGGCGGGCTCAAATACATTCAGGTAGAAAATTATACAATTCAATCCTTTGCTAATGTATATTATTGAAAAATAATTGAAATGAATGCTTGATGCAAAAATCATTGTGCCCTTGAGGTACTCATATTGCGTGGAAAACTTGGTACTTGTTAGGAAGAAGAGTGGATAAATACACTTGTGTGTTGACTTCAGTAACCTGAACATGTGTTCTCTAAAATAAAACTATCCATTTCCCAAGATGGACAATATTTTTGAAAGGGTAGTAGGTTCCCATAGTATTTCCATGTTGGATGGATATTCTGGTTATAACCATATAGCAGTGCCTGAAGAAGACAAAGAGAAAATAACCTTCACCACCCCATGGGGCATATTCATGTATGACAAAATGCCCTTCGGTGTGATGAATGCAGGGGCCACCTCCCAGATGACCATGGAGATTTCATTTGTGGGCAAAAATGAAAATTCCATGGTTATATACCTGGATGACATCACCATCTTCTCAAAGTCTGATGATTAACATCTACAACACTTGGAGCATATTTTTCAAAAATGCAGAAGGTATGGAATCTCTTTGAATATTAAGAAGTCCCATTTTCATATGTTAGAAGGAAAACTCCTAGGCCGCATTATATCAATAGGGGGAATAAAAATATACCCAGATAGAGTTGATTCTATCCAGATGTTGGCTACTTTGGGCTGACCCAGGTTCTAACTACAGGATCACCAACAACCCCTCAACCATCGTCCCTTCAAGATACAATAAGGAAACACAATGCACAAAGTGCACTGTGCAGTATTACCCAAGATGGATTCAAAGGGTGGCCGCATGAATCAGGTGTCTGCAACCAATGGATGTGACGTGTTTCTCTCTCAAGGGAATTAGATATTTTAAAAAACTAGCTCACGAACCCTCATCTATTAAGCTAGCCCTAGCAGGACCTTAGCTTGGACCAGTGACTAAACTATTCCAACAAACTTCATTGACCATTATAAAAACCTATACCAAATGACATATATTCATCTACTGTAACATAAGATTCATATCTAAATACTAACTATGACATTCATCCATTTAGTGTTGTTCTATAGAGTTCATCAATCCATCCTTAGTGCGCAATATTATTTCCTTTACTATTCTAACATGTTCATCATAAAACTTGTTAAAGAGAATATAAGCATAAATATTTCAGAGATACAAATATAACACACATATAACGTGGTTCACCCCCCCTGGGCTATGTCCACAAAGATTTTTCGATCTGTCTCTTTATTCATATTCATGCAAAATCTAGTGTTGCGCACTGTGCATTTATTCCTCCATTACAATTGATCTCCAAAAATTGCCATAGTCCTCCAAAACTGAGAGCATCTAATCCAATATCTCAACAAGAAATCCCCTAACCAATCAAAAGGACAAAAAAAATTACCACCCTTTCATGGTCCTAATACATTCTACTTATACAACAAGATGGGAAAAAGTCCTTACAAAAACTGTAAACCTAATTAGATTAGGTTTTTCCATTTTCCAACTGCTCAATCTCGGTGTTGAGGGGTCCTAAATCTCTTTAAATCAACAGTAGGAACCAAACCTACCACCGAGGACCAATTAGACTATGCAGCGTTTGATAGTGGAATGGTTCTCCAGATATTGTGATCCAGCCAATTAATCGATGGGCTTTATGTAGTGATTTACAGGATATATTCTCATGAAAACTACTCCTTCAGTTTGAACGTTCTCTTTTTTGTATTTTCTCTTACAAGTGGGTCTAATAGAAGATAGGTGTTGGTATAAACCAGCTGGGTATAGGAAAAAGGGGAAAAATTAACTACTGCTCATGCTCAAGCATGCAGACAAAGATTTTCACACCTACGACAAGCCTAGTACTGATACATCCACTTGCTGGTATTTCAATTATTGACTGAGATATAATTATCGAAAGAAAATATAGATGCAATAAAATGATGGCAAGAAAAATAGTTTCCTTAGCTCTAACCATTAATCACACATTAGCGCAATGATTTTTCTTTGCATCATTAGAGACAAGAACTATAAAAATATTGAATCAGCTAACATCCATTCATGAGATAAAGTCAGAAGTAATTCCTCGTGATCCAATCACATATGCCTTTTATGTAAAACATAAATTTGTCACCGGTCCTAAACAGGACTTCTCAATTAAGGTATTTCTGAAATAGTTCTTTACAATTCCAAAAATGAGGGTCTTTGCAAAAACCATCGACCCCTTCTAAAAGGTCAATCCTCTTATTTATAAAAAAATATTAACTAAAAATAACTATCAAAAGTGCAACTAAGTAAAACAAAACATCGCCATGTGGCTCTTTCATATCTTTGTCTTCTAAGAGTCATCAAATGGTTTCACTTAAGTGGATGAATCTTCTCATACTCTGACCATTTGAGGAAGAGTTCCTCGCATGTGTTGGCATACGGGAATCTGTGTTTGTCCATAGGGGCCGAAAGGATATCATTTATATCCAATGCCTATGACCAATACTTGACTACTTTAACACCTAACTGTTGTAATATTGTCTGAGCCTTGATTGGGTGCTCCATTAACTGTTGTACTTGACCTGGCGCCATGTTTTCCACCTTTTCTATCTCTGCATTCCACGATGAGTCTTGTTCTTCATGTTGTTTGACTATGTCATGCAAGTTGAAAAAGTCCTTAGGTGAGCCAAATTCTAGGAGACCGATGTCTCTCATCGTCCGATTGATATTGGTCCAACTTCTTTTGCAATCAACCCATTTCTCTTGAATCTCCCACTGAGGTTGTTGGGCCATCTTCACCCATTATTCGACCGACTTCCTTATACGGTCAATGTTGTTGTCCCTTAGCACCCAAATGTCATGCTCTTTGACATCTCGGCCCTTTTGAACTGCGCTGATGTAATCAATTCTTTCCACCACTTGGTGGGCCTTCCCATACCATCTTTCCATGTATTTGCACATCGCTAGTGCCATAAGGGTGTCTTCTTGGAAGTCGTCTATCCCTGTAGTGAAAAGGTGTCGCTCACTCATGAATTTTTTATAGGCATCTTGGAATTTTTTTCTCAAAATTACTGTGGCCTGTGTGGAGTCCTGATAGTATTTATCGAAATGGTGCAGTTACTCCAACACTTTTAGCACAAGGGCCATATCCTCTTCTTCTTTCCTTGCTCTATTCAGGGTGGAATTTGTGATTTCCATTCCTGCGTCGATAAGCTCAGATGTCTTGGCATGCTCTGTGCTGATCAATTTATCTTGTGTGGTGATGAGGATGGACCTATCCAAAGTAAGCCTCCTTTTCTTGGTGGTTCTCTTCACGATGGCTTTCCTCTTTCGGTCGTAGTCGATTTCTTGTATATCGATGACCTCATCCACAGGTTCGGGTATTTGTTGCTCTCCCCAAGTAAGATTGTTTGCTAAGCTCCAGATGATGTATATATATTCAAGACTGGGTTCATGAACCTCTTATGTATTTCCCAAATGCTCGGCCTCTATTTTTTTCTCATCGGGGGGTAAAGTACTGGAAAAAATTGAGGAATTAGGGGAAGATTTGGTACTTAATTGGTAATCAGTTGTCGAGATGTCGATTTCCTATTGTGGAATTTCTTCCCCTTGTTCACCCGATCCTAGGTCATCCCTCGAGCTATCCATTGGGGTTCCCAATATGTCGAGTGGCTCATTGTCCAAGGCACTTTCTACCTCATTCTCATTCTATGGACGACTCTGACTTGGAGCATCGGGACCCGGTGTGGATGCTCTCTCAAGTTCTTTCTCCTCTGTGATTTGCACCAGAGTCACCAAGGAAACCTACAAACTCTCCTTGTCATCATAGATAGTTATTAAATCATACAAGGGGTTTGGTATGTTATTTCTCCCTGATGTCCTTGATATCTCAGGTTGGGTTGAAATTTCCCCTGGTGATCCGATCTGTGGTGGTGTAATTTCAGGGTTTTCTGGCCCGATGATTCCTTCAAGTTGTATCGGATCTGAGCCACTTGGCTCTCCTCTGCTTGAAATTGGGTTGTTGGCGGGAACCCTCATCATCTCTATGATATTCAGTTCATTTTTTAGTTTATCAATGACTTTCTATGCCTCTACCATCAAGAGAAACCCCCTTGTCTATGCCTTTGGTGTCAAAAGAAATCCCATTCTTTATGCCTCAGTTGTCTCTACCACTCTGATTTCTTCCCTAGCTCTGAGGGCCTCTTGAGCTGAGTGCTCTATTGTTTCCACCTATTAGTATACACTCATGGCCTTGAATCTGGTCATGTTTGGGTTGGCCATCCTATGCACCACCTCGTCTGAGTCCTGGGTACTCTCTGTGAATTTTTCCTCCTCAAACTTATCATGAGAATATGACCAACAGGATGATACTTGTGAAGCATGTTGGAGGACCAGGACTTTAGGGTTGTGCTTATGGAGTCAACCTGTTGTGAATCTGAATTCAAGTTGGCTCAACCCCTCCAGTTTGGCTTGAGAAGTATCTTTCACTAGATAAAACCTTATATGAAACCCATAGGGTATGAATGCTCCTTTCTTTTCTTTGACCAAGGTGGTGTTTTAGCCCTGCAGGATGGTCTGATAACAAATTTCTCCCACAACGAGTTAGTCTGGAACATGAGCATGTAGGAGATGTTGTGCTCCGGTGGCCCCAAACACCCTGATGTAGGTTGAGCATTCGTCCAAGTAGAAATGGCCTACCTTGGCTATCATTTTCTTGGTTGTCGCTGATAGCCTTGGGAATTCCTTCTTAAAAATAATAAAATAAATATGCGCGGTGAATTCATCGCAGATGAGTGCATAATATTTCTTATAACTTTTCTCCCATAGTAAGTTGAACTAGACATGGACCGGGAGATCTGCAACATGACAACTTAGATTCATGTCGGCGAAGACGTTCCTTGCGCACATGACATAGAGAAGGTACGAGGCCATGTAGAAAGTTTGTGCCTCACCTTCCTTCGGCGTTTGAGTTTGTTGTACACAGATGCCCAATTGTTTTGAGATTATCGCTCCCCAGTGGAAGCTTCTCCCGACGATTGCAACTGTGTATTCCAAAGGCATCCATGCTTCCGAAAACTTGGAGCAGTATTTTTCTCCATATAACTGGAAGATGAGAACCATCAAATAGGTGTATAGCTCCCTTAGAGTAATCATTCCATACCAGCCATTTCTCTGGTTAGTGAAATTATTGTCCTCCTTCCACCATGAGGCCATCAACTAGATGGTGTCATGGAATGTTGGAATATTGGTTGCTGTCATTGATGTCAACCCTAGTCATTGGTTTTGGACCGCAAGATTGATGAAGGTATTTGGACATGAAGGAAAATGCACATGTAGATACAAGACCCATGG
Source organism: Picea engelmannii (assembly GCA_009831015.1). Taxonomy (NCBI): domain Eukaryota; kingdom Viridiplantae; phylum Streptophyta; class Pinopsida; order Pinales; family Pinaceae; genus Picea; species Picea engelmannii. The sequence continues at coordinate 573,367 of ML785788.1, read as the reverse complement.
ATGGATAGTATACATCACATTGTTTCTGGTGGTATGTGGTACATCATGTGGATCCTCATGGTTGATGAGAAATGAATTTTTGAATATGACAAAGTGAATTGAAGAAGGAAGTACATGTAGGCCCTGAAGATAATTAAAGAAAAGAATTACAAAATAAAAAAGTGTCAGTTCGGCCCTAATGTTAAAAGGAAGTGACATAAATGGTATAAATATATACAATTATACATTCATTTGATACACAAGTCGAATTTCAGAGGAAATCATAAGTAAAGAAGGCTAGATTTCAAGGGAGGATGAAGTCTTTTGGTGATGTGTTCTAAGGTATGTTATTTTCAGGTCATCTTACCATTTTCGCTATAACTTTTTTTCTAGAAAGATTCCGATGGTGAAATTGATATGGTATTTAGAATACATATCAAGGTACCTGTGGTAAAATTTTCAATTCTTGATTCACTATAATTATGGAGATACACTCTGTGGAAGATGGGTTTTTTGACCAGTCCTGAAGCTAGTCAGTAAATAGGTGTTCCGAGTAAAATAGTCTTAACTTCTTCATATAGAATCAAACTGAAGTGGGACTAATTGAATTGGAAATATTATGGACTGTATTTTCTTGTGTGTGATTTTCATAATCGGATGTTAAATATTGAGCGTGGGGCATTATGTACAAGTTCGTTCTCCTGAATAAACCATAATTGAACAAGGTCTACCATTCTCTCTATAACTTCTTTTTGGGGAGGATTCAACGAGTGAAACTTGGAGAAGTTTCAGAGAATACATTGAGAAATATTATCTACAGGATCATAGTATTCCAAGAATTTAACAATTTCATAAATTGAAGAAGTCTTAGGAATCATTATCAGGTTGTATGTGATGGTTGGTTGATGGTCATGATTTGATGTAAATTTTTATTATCTCTCATATATTATTGGGTGGAAGGAAGGGGAAAGGATTGAGAGTTCAAATCTCTCTTGATATTGGAGGATTGTATCTTCCTCTTGGAGTTTTATCCCTCCATTTACATTTGGAAGTTGTAACTACCTTTGGAATTCATTACTTCCCTTGAACAATAATTATTGATTATTTCTCATATATTATACATGGTGTATTGTGGTGTATTGGTGTAAATCTTATACTATTGTTCATTGCTCATTGGATATAATTGAATGGTTTAAGTATAAGTTTAAAAAGGTTTTAAATTTTACTTGATACTGATTCACCCCCTTCTCAGTATCAATAATTGGTATCAGAGCAGGTTACCTTCAGTACAGTTTAGCCACTGGAAGGAAGATCCTATGCAGAAATGGAAGACAACATTCCAAATGGGATTCCACCATTTGATGGAAGAAATTTTGAATACTGGAGTAATAGAATGGAAACTTACTTGAAATCTCTTGGGGCATATGTTTGTTTCTCAGTTGCTTCAGGATACAATACTTTGAAGAAACCAAAACTGTAGCTGAGAAGGAAGAAAAAAGGAACAACAAATTGGCAATAGATACCATCCTGGATGGATTGACAGATTCAGTAAAATCCAAGGTGGGATCATGTGCATCAGCAAAAGAGCTTTGGGACAAGCTACAAGACCTTTATGCAAGGGAATAAGAAGAAGAAGTTGAAGCAAATTACAACATCTCAGATTTCAAAGAAGAAAATAGAGGTAAGTTCTTTTTTGATTTAATTGTGAAGGAGTAGGACATGATGAATTTGAATGTCCTCATCCAAGGATTGAAAGAGATGACACTAAAGAAGAAAATTCCAATGAAGAAGAAGAAAATCATGAAGCATAAATGATTCAACGAGAAGATGAGAATCTTAAAAAATTGAAGCATGTTGAGATTGAAAATAGAAAGCTCAAAGACACACGTAGAAAACTAAGAAGT
>ML785788.1:545375-561626 GCA_009831015.1 Picea engelmannii | reverse complement strand
AGAAATGAATTTTTGAAGATGACAAAGTGAATTGAAGAAGGAAGTACATGTAGGCCCTAAAGATAATTAAAGAAAAGAATTACAAAATAAGAAAGTGTCAGGTCGGCCCTAATGTTAAAAGGAAGTGACATAAATGGTATAAACAAATATATTTATACATTCATTTGATACACAAGTCGAATTTTCAGAGGAAATCAGAAGTAAAGAAGGTCGGATTTCGAGGGAGGATGAAGTCTTTTGGTGATGTGTTCTAAGGTATGCTATTTTCATGTCATCTTACCATTTTCTCTATAAATTGTTTTCTAGAATGATTCAGATGGTGAAATGGCTATGGTATTGAGAAGACATATCAAGGTACCTGTGGTAAAAGTTTCATCTCTTGATTCTCTATAATTATGGAGATACACTCTGTGGAAGATGGGGTTTTTGACCAGTCCTAAAGCTAGTCAATAAATAGGTGTTGTGGGTAAAATAGTCATAAATTCTTCATAGAGAATACAAATGAAGTGGGAAAAATTGAATTGGAAATATTACAGACTATAGTTTCTTGTGTGTGAGTTTCAGAATCTGATTTTAAATATTGAGCGTGGGGAATTCTGTACAAGTTCGGTCTCTTGAATAAACCAGAATTGAACAAGGTCTACCATTCTCTCTATAACTTCATTTTGGGCAGGATTCAAGGAGTGAGACTTGGGGAAGTTTCAGAGAATACATTGAGAAATATTATCTACAAGATCAAAGTATTCCAAGAATTTCAGAATTTCAGAAATTGAAGAAGTCTCAGGAATCATTATCAGGTTCTATGTGATGGTTGGTTGATGGTCATGATTTAATGTAAAGTTTTATTATCTCTCATATATTCTTGGGTGGAAGGAAGGGGAAAGGATGGAGAGTTCAAATCTATCTTGATATTGGAGGATTGTATCTTCCTCTTGGAGGTTTATCCCTCCCTTTACATTTGGAAGCTATAACTACCTTTGGAAGTCATTACTTCCCTTGAACAATAACTATTGATTATTTCTCATATATTGTACATGGTGTATTGTGGTGTATTGGTGTAACTCTTATACTATTGTTCATTTCTCATTGGATATAATTGAATTGTTTAAGCATAAGTTGAAAAAGGTTTTAAATTGTACTTGATACTGATTCACCCCTCTCTCATTATCAACAAGGAACTCATAGAACTTTACCACGAAGTCTGTGTTGAGTTGCTCCTCTGGGTCCCTAAGCTTATAGTAATTCTGGACATCTTTTGAGAGGAAAAATCCAATTCATCCACCATTCTCATCATTGATCAAGCATTCATGCCCATCTATGTGGTCGATGAGCCACTTCAGAACCTCTATGAAGGGGAAAACTGGGGTTCTACTCGCCACCATGTGTAAATATGACCGTCATATGTTCGGGAACACCTAGTCATCGAGTGTCCTTACGTCCAGATCATTGTGTGGGATATATTCTGTGTATTCTTCTCAGTTCATCCTATTAAAGAGATCCCCCCACTGTGGGAGCATTAATTTGGACCTAGTGCTTGCTTCAGTATCACCGAAGGCTGGAGGCTGGGAAAAATCTTTCTTTGTCGAGGTTTTGATGATAGGATATGCCTTGGGAGCGTACTCCAACTACCTCGTCACCCCCGGACAAGAATCTTCTCCTGCCTTGGCTTCTTTCATATTTGGTGCTCTCGGAAAGTGTCTGGTGGTTGGATTTTTTGACGACATCTTACCTGCATATATAACTCAGTTTAGAGATTGTGAAATAAAATTGGGTGCACATATATAAATTATAACCAACGAATAGATAGACTTGGATACATACCTATGAAGCTTGTTAAACCTAGTTTTGATAAAAAAGGGTAAGTACAGTCTCGAGTTACTCACTTTTCTCCTTCGGATGCTCTAGAATTCAACTTACGTGTAGAATGAATTTGTTCAAAACAGTTCTAGAGATTTAAACAGGGATGATCTTACTGTGTCGCATCATCCATTCAATTCAAGTTATGAGTGAAATTTCAACAAATCTACCACCATATCTTCAGAGGTGTTTAAAATTAAATTCATTGTGGGTTGATGGTAGAGGCGTGGGTGGTAATGTGGTCTATCGATGATTTTAGAAATGTTGTTGTATAATCGGTGCACGGGATAGAAACTAATGTGGGATCGAGCATTAACTAGTTCCTTAAATGTCCAAAATATGATCATATCTAATGTCGCAAACTTCCTATCATTCTGCTCTTTCAGTTGGTGGATCGAGGGTCGGGATTGTGATGTGAACATTTTCGTTGATATCCTCCTCAAAAATATTTGACGCCGATCAATCTTACCGTACAACGTTGATGTCACAAAGTGGACTCGAAGGTGTGACTAGGACCAAGGGAACCAAAACTATGACTCAGGGTAAAACTAGACTATACGACCCCCTTACGCGGTAAAGAGACATGGCATTCGAGACCAGTGACTTCATTCGCTCGCGTTAATCGGAGTCAAGAATTTCTTTGAACCATACGTTCTAAAACTAAGTCCTACCTTACCGATGTCGAAAAAGTGTCCAGGATCGGCGATAAACTTACCCAAGTGCTCTCAGATTGGCTCCCTTGAAAAAGTCTTGATGCTGAAAATGCATTAGGGATCGGTGATTGGAGATAATTTTAGTGCGGTTAAAACAATTTTTGTAACCTTTTTGTATTTCCCCAATCCTAATAAGGCACATCGGGCATCGACTATCGACGATTTCTTTACGTCCTTTGTTAATGTCTATCTTTCTCATATTTCCCCGATGTCGAAGGGGATTGACTATCTCTCAAACCTTTATGCGAATAACTTACGCAAACCAAAACTGCCTTCTGTCGATGTCAATGAGGATCAATGCTTGACAACTGTTGTTTTTGTGTGGTTCCTTTACCTACTTGAGTTCTTTTCGACACCAAACCTGAGCGTGTTAGGTGCAGTGTTTAGTTACGGATTCTTAATTCAGGTGTTAAGGTCTTTTAGATATTAGGTTTCATAAGTTTAAACAAACCTGACTAGGTGATAAGGGACATGAAAAAAAAAACAAATATAAACCATTTTCCCAAAATGAAATCGAGTCAGATAGTGAAGAAAACAAGTGGTACCAAAAAAGTGACAAAATTTGATAAGGATTTTAGGGTGTGTTGAGTGATCAACAAATGGCAACTTACTAGGAGAAATCACATTCTTTGTTCCTTGCCCAAGCTCAGTTGATGTAGAAGCTGGTTAATAACTTAATTTTTTTTTTATCAGAGCCTCTTCTATCCTTGTGCTTGAAATTCCCTAGTTGGTGAATCTGTGGCTACCTGTGGGGTTTCAACCTTTATTCCACCTTCATTTCCTTTAATCATGACCCTTGCCCTCTTTTGAAAAGAGTTGAGTAAATAATTCAATGGAACCAGTCCTTTTAGTTATCATCATTCACTTTCTACGGTGTTGCTCCACTGCCAGTGAGCTTCCATAGCTCCGAAGGAGTCACCCCGACATCACAGAACTTGCTCCACTACCAACGAGCATCCATATTCTCGACGGAGTTATTTGCATACCCTCTCCTACTTTACACTCATTTGATATTGATTTTATTTCATCATAATGCCTTAAGCGAGTGGGAGAGGAGGACGTCTGTTATTTGCAAACAATGAGATGGTTAAGGTGAAATGTTTTCTAGTTCTGTCTTCAGGTACATGTGGTCCTTTCCATCTTACAATATTTCCCTTTACATTTTACCAGACCACTAGGTGGACACTTCATCGCTTTGACACGATTTTTTATTTGCACGAGTTAGATACAGAACTCCTTCAAAACAACCGCAATTCTCCCAAAGTTTATTGTGTTGTGTGTAAGCATGAGTCAGGAACAAAATTTGTTGTATCACATGAACTAATATCAACCAATGCCTTGCAGAACACAATCTTCAAAGCACAAAAAAAAATACTATAACAAGAAAAAAAAAATGAAGGACTCAGTAATCATCCTACTAAAAACAAAATATCATGAAAACACACACACACACACACACACACACACACACACACACATATATATATATATTAATAGAAATATTGTTTTAGGGCTTGGCCATTCATCAGGAGGGTGTTAGGACCCCCCCTCAAATTTTCCAACCGATACGTGCCTACCCCAATTTTCTTGGCTACCTGAAAAAGGTTCGAGCAATAGATTCTGAAACTTCGAATGTTTTTCCTTCGGCTCATTTGCTTTGCCCCATTTCAGGACTAAGTCTCCTAATTCAAAATTATTCTCTTTGGCATTATGCTTGTCAAACCACCTTTTAACTATTTACTGATGAGCATTGAACTTTAATTTTTCTTTCTCCCTTTATTCTTCCATCATGAGGAGGGTATCAATTCATTATTGAATAACCGATGAGGATTGTCCTCCAGAATCCTGAGCAAGCTCAAGAGATGGAAGATATAGCTCATTTGAGAGAATGGTTTCCTGTCTATATACTACAAAGTATGGGGAATTCCATATAGCTTCCTTGGGTGTTACTCTCATCCCATAAGGCATTATGAAGTGAACTATTCCAATTCCTCTGGTTGTCTACAACTGTTTTCTTTAATATCCTCACTAGGTTCTTATTGGTTGATTCTACCACTCTGTTCCCTTGTGGATAGTAGTTTGTAGAGTATTTGATTATGATTCCTTTGTCTATAGAAAACTATGTTGATAGGGTGGAAGAAAAATAAGAGGCATTATCAAAAACAAGAATAGAAGGCATGTCGAACCTTGTGATCAATTGTTGTTCTATGAATTGGATCACTACCTTTTCGTTTACATGAGTCAGAGGGATGACCTTCACCCATTTTCTGAAATATTCTGTGGAAGTCAGTATGTATTTATATTGTTTTGAAGAACTCGGTGTAATTTCTCCTATGATATCTAACCCCCATTTTTGGAATGGCTTAGAGACGACCATAGGTTGGAGTGGGGCAGTTTCTTTCTTTTCCCTCCCTATGCTTATTTGACAAGTTTTATAGTTCCTAGCATATGTGTGAGAATCCATGAATAGAGTAGGCCAATAATAGTCAACTCTCAGTATTTTGTGAGCAGTCGTGTTCCCTACGAAGTTTCCACTTGCATGACCATCATGTAGCTCCTTCAGAACCTTGTCTGCATCTTCTCGTTCGAAACATCTTAAAAGTACCCTGTCATAATTAATGCGGAAGCGCACCAAATGTATGAGACGATATTGTGTCGCTTTTAGTTTGAGATCTCTCCTTTCCTTAGGGTTTAGGTTTTCTGGGCAAGTCCCATGGTGCAGGAGATAAGATAATTTCCCATACCAAGACTCCTACCCTGGGGAGACATATGAAGCTTCACTACACCATAATGCCAATTCATTCTCCCACCTGGGGTCTTCATTTACTTGGTCCTAGGCTTCAACTGCCAGCTTACATAATCCTTGTCCCTTAACCAGTTTGGCAGGTTTTATATCTAGATAAAATTCCTGGACCAATTCCATCTAGGTCCCTCTTCTTTCCCCCATCACCTGCTGAGTGAATAGGGATCAGAATGCGGGATGAGGCACAATGACTTTGGTGTGATTCTTTAGGATGTAAGATATGAAGTGTTTCACCACCTGATACACCGAATAAGAATGCTTGTGTATAGCAGGGTAATTTAGTTCGCCTCCTTGGATATTACTTCTCATAAATGAGACTGGGGCTTCATTATTGTCATCATCCTTTTGAGTCAATACTGCAACTAATGATTGGTCGAAGGGAAAAGTGTAGAGGAAAAATTATTTTCTAAAGTCGGGACTTCGCAACACTTGAGCTTGAGATATTGCAGTCTTAATATTGCTGAAAGCACTTTTTAGTTCATCATCCCACTTAAATTCAACATCTTTGTAGATCATTTTTTGTAAGGGTTTGATAGTTTCAGCGAAACTGGGGGTGAAATTTCTCACAAAATTGATTTTTCCAAAGAAGGATTGCATATCCTTTTTGTTGTGGGGTAATGGAAGATGAGCTATATCCCTAATTCATTCTGGGTCAATGGGAATTCCTGCTTGAGATATAATATGACCTAGTAGTTTCCCCTCCTCAACACCAAATATAGTTTTCTTAGGGTTTAAGGATATACCGTATTTCCTACACCTTTCAAAAATATGGGTTAGGTGTTGGATGTGATCTTCTCTATTCTTTGAATACAGAGTCACGTCTTCCAAATAAACTACTACACATTTTTTATTAGTCCCGGAAACGCTACGTCCATGGCCCTTTGGAAGGTTTCCCCTGCATTGATTAACCCAAAGGGAATGCATTTATAAGAAAAGGTTCCCCACTTGGTTTGAAAGTATTTTTTCAATCGATCGTCCTCTGAAACTAGAACTTGGTTGTAACCTGAAAAGTCGTCCAACAAGGAGAAAATCTCATAACTAGACATGATCTGCAAGAGTTGCTCAATCGGTGCGACTAGGTAGTTGTCCTTTTCTGATGCTCTATTGAGGTTTTTTAAATCCACACACAGATGGATCTCCCTAGATGTTTTCCTGATGGGAACCAAATTTTCTACCCATGCAAAGTGTCTAACCTAAAAGATAATTTTAGAATCTAGTAATTTCTTCAACTCCTGACACATGAGAGTTTCTAGAGGTGGGTGGTACTTTCATAGCTTCTGTTGGAAGGTTTTTACTCCAGGTTTTAGCGTTATTGTGTGTTTAATGATACGGGTATCATAAGTCTTCAGATCTCGGTAGGACCATGCGAAAACATCTTGATATTCTCTAAAAAGTTTGAGATAGGCCTTCCTTTCTTCTTTAGATACCACCTTGCCGGGATTTATATTCTTAGGGTTTTTCAGGGTCCCTAGATTAATAGTCTCATACATGGGACATGAACTCCTTGTCTTTTTGTTCGTTGACCCTTTAAATATTTCCCTTAAGTCAAAGAGGTTCTCTAAATTGGCTACCCCTTTCGGTATCATGTGAAACCTTGGTTTGTCAGTCGATTGATTTGTTTCAGCTCTTTGTACACGGGGATCAATTTCTACTAATTTATCCTGAAATATTTCATCGTCAATAGCCGTATCTTTAAAATTTTCTTGATTGGTTAAGAAGTTTATGATCTGTTCATCTCCTTCAAAGGCCTTCCAATTAGAAATATTGTTGGGAACCGACGGTTTGTAAATTAGCTCCACAGTGAACCGGGAGGCTTCATAGTCCTCTAAAGGGGATAGCTTTGAGGAAATGGTGGCCAAGGAATCAACAAGAGTGTTCTTTGCTCTGGGGATCATTTTAATGTTGAAGGCTTCAAAATGTTCTATTATTCTATGCACTTCCTCTTGGTAATTTGTCAGGTGGGGATAGTTGCAGTGTATAGTGTTCCTTACTTGTCTAACGATGATCTTAGAGTCTCTGGAAAAATTTATTTCTTTAACGTTTAAGTCTATGTATTTATTTAGCCCTTTCACTAAGGCTTCATACTCGGTGGTGTTGTTTGTGCATTAAAATTCTAGTCTGTAGGACAAGAAATTTTGTTTACCTTTGGGATCAATGAGGATACACCCCGCTCCTGATCCTTCTTATGACTTAAACCCATCAAAGTACAAGGTCCAAACTTGTGAGAAAAAACCAACAGTTTCTATTTTCGTACCACTTTCCTCCTTCCCTCCTATCTGCTTTGGGGTTTTGAACAAAGGTTCTTGAAAAAAGAGGATTTCTTATCCCGTTTTTGGAAAATTTTCTTGAAAAAACAATTCAGAGTTTTGAGTAAGAGGAAAATCAGATGGGAGAGGTGAGAAATTACCAAAATCTGAGTCACGGGAATAATTGTCTTACATCAGGAAATCTGTCGAAGAAGGTTCGTTGAGGGCTTCTAGGTTGGTGACAATATCTTTTAGATACCTTTCCCTATTGATCATGATCATGTTTGTGTGTCCCTTTAATGGAAACCAAAGGTGATCCCAGTCTATGCTAAAGTATCCATTCAATTTCTCAGACCAATATCAACTAAGTAGCAATCCATAAGCTTCTGGGATATCTACTACAATGATGTCAATAACTTGAACAAATTTTGGGTGTGTCACCATTCTGATCATGACATCCTTGAGTTCTCCCATAACTTTCACCTGGGTTCTATCCATTTGTATCATATGTTTATCACTTTTGAGAGGGACTACATTTAATTTCTTACAGATAGATAGGGGAATAACATTAGAGGATTCCCCTGAGTCAACCAAATAATTATGGAGGTTTCTGTTGAAAACTTCAAATGTCAATAGGAATAGTGGGACGAAATGATTTCCTTTCTCATCCTCAGAGCAAGTGTTCACAATTGGCTTATTTCTCGGATCTGTGAGGGATATATTTTCTCCTTGGTCAGTGATTGTTATAGGATTTTATACTAACTTCAAAGCTTGTAACATAAATTACTTTTTCTCGGGGATTCTACACATGTCCATAACCGATATATTTTCCTTCAACTTTTTCAAATCTTCTACTATGTTGTAGTCTAGCTTGGGCGATTCCCATGTATATATGTTTATAGGATTTCTTTGGGAGACAACAGATTCTCTCAGGTGATTAGACATTTGTTTTCCTATCGAAGTGTGGGCAATGGTGAGGTTGTTTGAAATCAACTAACCCCTACTTCACGTTTGCACAACCAAGACCTCTGTGGGTGGTTCTTGAACCTCAAATAGATCATAGGAAGGCATCGGTAGGTCAGGGTCCCATAGCAGCATGGATGTTTCTTCTGGTGGTTCGAATTCTTCCTAATCAACAATATACATTGTTGAGCCGCTTGATTCTCCGATGAGGGAAACTTTGTCTAGGAACCGGTTGGCCATCAAATTCATGGCATGCACCCATTTTGGACAGTATCTTTCAGAATGTCTCTCTTGGTGATAGGTACATAAAGAGTTGGATGCTAAATTTCCTAGATTTATGTTTTAGTTGGCTAGGGGAGGTTCAATTTCTTTGAACGATGGATTTCTTTTAAAAAAGGGTTTATAGGGCTTGTGGCCTTGATTTCCTTCCCCTGCACTTATTTTCATGTCTATGATTTTGTTTGACAACTTATTTATCATTCATTATAGGTCTTCTATGTCTCCACTTCCTTTTTCGGGACCTTGTTTTGTTTGTTTCCCTGGGGGTATGGTCAACAAGAGTCCTCTCCTGGGAGGAGGTGGAACTTTCTTCTTAACTAATGAGACTTGGCCTTCTTTACATCCCTTCATTTGGAATTCTATAGTTTTGGCTTCCTCAAAATTCTCAGCTAAGGTTGTTTTGGCAGCCTTGTTCAGAAACATGGAAATGGAAGTAGGGAGAGAATTAACGTATACTTCAATTTAAAAATCTTGAGTGGGTTTAGCTTCGAGTTGAAATTTGTTTAAGATAGTGGTGAATCGTTGATTGAATTATTTAACCTTCTCCTTTAAACTCATGGTGGTGGAGACCAAATCAACTATCAAAGCTCATGTAGTGGTTTCTCCTACAAATTTGTCTAAAAAATGATTTTGAAGCTTCATCCAACTGGTTATGGACCCTACAGGCAAGTTAAAATACCACGTGGAGGCCAAATTTTCAAAAGTATAGGGGAAAATCCTGCATACTACGTATTCATGTTGGACATTCATCAGTCTAATAGCTAGTATGAATTTTTTGATATGGTCTTCAAGAAATCCTGAGGTTTCAAGGTCAAATTTAGGGAGTAGCTTTTCTGGATGTTGGGGAAGGTTATGTAGTTGTTCGGGGATTGCCAGAGCATATTTGGACAACCACAGTTGATTATTTTGAGGTGGGTTTCCCCTTTATACATTATGATTATTGTTATCTTCCATATAAACCCTTCCTCGTCAGAAAATCATCGGGCTCAGAGCAGTTACTAGCTGGCATTTCGAGGATCAGGTTTAGGGGATGTTTGATCTTGGTGAGGGTGAAATATATCAGGTCATCTATTGTGTGGATGAAAACCTAGTCGAGGGTATCGACCACTTGTCTTCTTACTTGTTTTCTATGAGGAAGTAATGGAGCTAAGGGTAGTGCCCCAATTTGTCAGGCACACGCTCTTGTGATTCTTCTAAACTGGTTCAACTCCTCGTGGGCAAGAGCATAAGGTATTTCAGGGAATAAATGTTCTCCCTCTTGCTGGGGTGACTTACTCATTTCAGGAGTACTCAGTGTGTTTGGGCTGTCTTGAGAATGACTGACCATGCATGTGGGCTATTTTGAATCTACAGGCTGTGTGAAATATTATATCAGATATATTGTCAGCCATTCATTCATCATCCCTCCTTCTAGCGCCAATTCTGTTGAGGGGTCCTAAATACCTTTAACTCAAAAGTAGGAACCAAACCTGCCACCAAGGCCCAATTAGACTCTGCAACATTTGATAATGGAATGCCTCTCCAGATCTTGCGATCCAACCAATTAATCGATGGGATTTATGTAGTGATTTACATGATATATTCTCATGAAAAATCCTCCTTCATTTTGAACGTTCTCTTTTTTGTATTTTCTCTTATAGGTGGGTCTGATAAAAGATAGGTGTTGGTATAAACCAACTGGGTAGAGGAAAAAGGGAAAAACTTAACTACTGAAGAAGGCTGAGCTCAGGATAACCTTTGTGCTCAAGCATGAAGACAAAGATTTTCACACCTATGGCAAGCCTAGTACTAATACATCCACTTGTTGGTATTTCAATTATTAACTGAGATACAATTATCGAAAGAAAACATACATGCAATAAAATGATAGAAATAAAAATAGTTTCCTTATCTCTAACCATTAATCACATATTAACGCAACGATTTTTCTTTCCATCAGTAGAGATAATAACTATAAAAATATTGAATCAACTAACTTATCAATAGATTCAGAAACTCTTACTCCTTACAAAATCCATTCATGAGATAAAGTAAGAAGTAATTCCTCCTTATGATCCAATCACAGATGCCTTTGATGTAAAGAAGAAATTTGTCTCCGGTCCTAAACAAGACTTATCAATTGAGGTAGTTCTGAAATAGTTATTTACAATTCCAAAAATGAGGGTCTTTCAAAAACAATCAACCCCTTCTAAAAGGTTGACCCTCTTATTTATAACAAATTATTAACTAAATATAACTATTAAAAGTTCATCTCTATGTATTCTAAGAGTCATCAAATGGTTTTACTTAAGTGGATGAATCTTCTCATACTCTGACCATTTGACGAAGACTTCCTCACATGTGTTGTCATATGGGAATCTATGTTGGTCCATCGGGGCTAAAAGGATGTCCTTTATCTCCACTTCCTATGACCGATACTTGAATACTTTAACACTTAACTACTATAATACTTTATGAGCCTTGATCAGGTGCTCCATGAAATGTTGTACTTTACCTAGTTCCATTTTTTCCACCTTTTCTATCTCTGCAGTCCACGATGAGTCTTGTTTTGCATGTTGTTTGACTATGCCATGCAAGTTGACAAATTCCTTGGGTGAACCGAATTTTGGGAGACCGATGTCTCTCATTGCCTTATTGGTCTTGGTCCAGCTTCTTTCGCAATTGGCCCATTTCTCTTGAATCTCCGGCTGAGGTTCTTGTGCCATTTTCACCCAGTATTTGACCAACTTCCTTATATCATCGATGTTATTTTCCCTTAGCACTTGAATGTCGTGCTCTTCGGCGTCTCAACCCTTTTGAACCGCGCTGATGTAATCAATTATTTCCACCACTTGGTGGGCCTTCTCATACCATCTTTCCATGTCTTTTCACATCGCTACCACCATATGGATGTTTTCTTGGAAGTCAAATATCCCTGCAGTGAAAAGGTGCCTCTCATTCGTGAATTTTCTATAGGCATCTTGGAATTCACTTCTCAAAAATACCATGGCCTATTTGGAGTCCTCATAGTATTTTTCCAAATGGCGCAGATGTTCCAACTCCTTTAGCACAATGACCAACTCCTCTTCATATTTCCTTTCTCTTTCCAGGGTGGCATCTATGATTTCCATTCCTGCGTCGATAAGCTCAGACGTTTTGGCATGCTCTATGTTAATGAATTTCTCCTCTCTTGTGATGAGGATGGAACTATCCAAATTAAGCCTCATTTTCTTGGTGGTTCTCTTCATGATGGATTTCGTCTTTTGGTCGTAGGTGATTTCTTGTATATCGACGACCTCATCCAAAGGTTCAGGGATTTGTTTCTCTCCCCAAGTAAGAGTGTTTCCTAAGCTCCCGATTGTATATATTTTTTTAAGATTGGGTTCTTGAACCTCTTCTATATGTCCTGAAGGCTCGGCCTCTGGTTGTTTCTCATCGGGGGGTAAAGTACTGGCTGAAATTGAGGAATCAGGGGCAGGTTCGGTACTTACTTGGTAATCGGCTATCGAGAATTCGATTTCCTATTGTGTAATTTCTTCACCTGTTTCACCCGATCCTAGCTCATCCCTATAGTTGTCCATTGGGGTTCCTGGTATGTCGAGTGGCTCAGTGTCTAAGGCACTTTATACCTCATGCTCATTCTGTGGATGACTCTGACTTGGAGCATTGGGACCCAGAGTGGATTCTCTCTCATGTTCTTTATCAACTGTAATTTGCATTGGAGTCACCAGGGAAACCTCCAAACTCTCCTCCTCATCATAGATAGTTATTAAATCATACAAGGGGTTGGGTATGCTAATCCTCCCTAATGTCCTTGATATATCAAGCTGGGTTGAAATTTACCCTTGTGATCCAATCTGTGGTGGTGGAATTTCATTGTCTTATGGCCTGGTGATTCCTTCAAGTTGTATTGGCTATGAGCCACTTGGATCTCCTCTTCTTTTGATTGGGTTGTCGGCGGGAACCCTCGTCATCTCTATGAGATCCGGGTCATTTTGTAGCTAATCAATGACTCTCTATGCCTCTTCCATCAAGAGAAATCCCCTTTTCTGTGCCTTTGGTGTCAAGATAAATTCCCTTCTATGTGCCTAGGCTGTCTCTATTGCTCTGATTTATTCCCTAGATATGAGGGACTCTTAATTTGACTGCTCTATTGTTTCCACCTGTTCATCCACGCTCATGGCCTTGAATCTGGTCATGTTTGGGTTGGCCATCCTTTGCACCACCTTGTCCCAGTCCTAGTCTCTCTCTGTAAATATTTAATCCTCAAACTTATCATGAGCATATGGAAAACAAGATGATACTTGTGAAGCATGTTGGAGGACCATGCCTTTAGGGTCGTGCTTGCAAAATCGTCCTATCAGGAACCTGAATTCAAATCGGATTATCCCCTCTAGTTTGTATTGAGTAGTATCTTTCACCAGATAAAACCTTATATGAAACCCATAGGGTATGAATGATCTAAAAATGAAGAAGACTTGTATTCTTGAAAATATTTGCAAGTAAAATTTATGTGTTAAAATGCAAATGGATCAACTTTGCAACACAACTTTAATAGGATTTACTCATTCAATATGCATATAAACAACAGCATAATCAATGAAAAAATAACACATAACACAACAAATGATAATAGAGTTCACCCCTCTCTTGGGCTACATCTCCTTGTCCAGCTTCCAATGGATCATTTGTATTATTTATTCAAAGTGTTAAAAAAATGTGCTTTACAATGCTCAAAATGCCAAATAGACTGCTCCAATGGCTTCAGAACGTCCAAAAATCCCTAGCTGGGCTTTTTTCGGCACCTCGTTTGGCCAAAAATTGAAGAAGATAGGCTTCCTGGAAGTCCCCCTTCAAACTTGTTGTCTCTGCATCTACAAATTGCACCCTTGTTGGCTCAACCTAGCCCACACGCAATTTAAAGCATAAAAAACTTGGCACCGGGTGCAACCGCACAAACGGTGTGAAATGTAGGATGGTTACGGGTGCACCTAGCCCCTAACCACCAAGGCCGAGGTCATGTGGCCATGTGACCACGCACAAACTTCAAATGGGGCTCCGTCCCATAGGCGAATAGTAAAGAAACAAGTGGCAGGTCATTGGTTTTAACAACCATTTAAACCAAATTCAAAAACCAAAACACGCACGTGTGCCAACTGGTGTAATGGGGGTCATATGGTATGGTGTATATGACCGCGGGTTGGGGCTAAGCCCCAGCTCGGACCCCTGCGCTGACCACACAACAACTTTAATTTAAATTTATTGTAACCCGTATATATAACAAGGAATACAGTTTGGTGCATTGGCAGTGCATACTATGCAAAGGCTTTACATGTGGGTGGAGGTCACGGGGTCAAACCCGATGGACTCCAATAAAATTTTAAACAAGCAACCAATAATATGGTGCCATGTGGCACCGTACAACCAACCACAATCTGCCACATGTCACAATACCATTCATCCAACTCTGCCAACTGTGGCACTCAACTCTGCCACGTGTCGTACGGACTACCACATCAGCAGCCGTACGGACTGTACGAACTGTACAGTCAGCATCCTTTTTTTTGCCTATTTGTCATTTTGAATAGAACGCGATATCTCTCGCTCCTGACGTCCGTTTGAGCCCAAACGAGTTGTGTTGGGTTCATAACAATGAGGCCTACTCTCTTGTTCGATTTGAAGTGATTCTAAGCACTTTGAATTTTTGAGCAAAATTTGATCCCCTAGATCACACCTCCCCATTGGAAAGCTTTTGGACCTCCAAAAGACTATTTTCAGTCTATCTGAAGATGATGGTATAGTTCCCTCACTCTTCCAACCTCAATCCACTTGGCTTTGCTTGGATTTGTACCTTTAAGACCAACTCGAAGATACTCCACATTTCCTCGTTTTGAAGTTCACATTCTCCTGTCAAGGATGGTGTCTTCATGCAATTCTGTAAGATATTCTAGGGAAAAATCATCTATAGAAGGAATCTGAACATGCTCTCCTTGATCATCAATCAAAGGAGGCTCATACAATTTCAAATTCTCAACATTGACAACTGCATACATTTGCATATAAGGAGACAAATCTAAATGGAAGGCATTGTTACCAATCTTGTCAATAATCTTGAAAGGACCATATCGAATTGGTTTGAGTTTTTTACCTTCTCCTTTAAGCCTCTCCTTACTGATGTAAAGGAAAACTTCATCTCCAACTTGGAAACTGTGATCAACACGATGCTTGTCATGTCTCGTCTTGTACTTGGCTTGACTCTTTTCCATCTGCTCTTGCACCATTTGATGTATCAACTGAATTTGTTCAATGAACTTTTCTACCCTATCAATGTCATATTGACCATCAATAGCAATATCTTTCCCAAAGATAAAATCTAAAGGAGATTTGGGCAAATAGCCAAAACATGCTTCAAATGGCGACGTTTGAGTTCAAGAGTGCTTAGCTCGATTGTAAGCATGTTGAATGTAGTGTAAATGCTCATCCCGAAGTTTAGGATGCTTGCTGCAATAAGCACGTAGAAGATGCACCACTATTCGATTCACCACTTATGTCTGACCATCTGTTTGCGGATGAAAAGTTGTGCTCTTTTTCAGTTTGGTGTCCATGAGTGCCCATAAACTCGACCAAAAACTTCCAACAAATCGAGAATCCCGATCAGAAATAATGGATTTAGGCAATCCAAAATGCACCCAAACATTTTGAAAGAACATTTGTGCCATTTTTTCAGTTGTAACCTGCTTCATACAAGGCATCAAAATATACATTTTTCTAAATCGATCAACCACAACATAAAGATAATCATGATTTTGTCTAGACATAGGTAGACCTCCTACAAAGTCCATAGAAATACTTTCCCAAGGACGAGAAGGAACCAGAAGTGGAGTATACAAATCCAACTTTCGATTACTAGGTTTACTTGTGGCACATAACGAACATCCCCGAACATATCTTGAAACATTTTCATTCATTTTAGGCCAGTAGCAGTATCTTTGCAAATTAGCCATTATCTTGCCTACACCAAAATGACCAGCAATAAGAGAAGAATGGGCTTCTCTTATAATGTTGATTCTTTCCCCCTATGGAATACATAGCTTGCCAAGATGATACAACAGATTATCATGCACATGGTAATCCAACTCCTCAACATGGTTAGAATGACACAAAGTTTCATATACTTCTTTAAAATCAGTATCCAAAGCATATTGCTCAACATAACTTTCATGCATGATAGGATTATGATTAAGAATAACTGAAGCACTAATAATATCCCTTGAAAGCATATCAACAACTTTGTTATAAATGCCCTTCTTATACCTGATGACCAAGTGGAACTGTTGTAGAAAACCCATCCATCTGAAGTGCCTAGCTTGTTGTAGCTTTGTTTGTGATTGTAAGTATTGCAGTGGTTGAT
>ML785788.1:493424-507294 GCA_009831015.1 Picea engelmannii | reverse complement strand
GGGAAAAAGAGCACTTCAATAACTTGATCATGAATTAGCTTTCTAATGAAGTGCATGTGTAGCTCGATGTTTTTGCTACGCTGATGTTGAACTGGGTCTTTGGCGATCTTGATGGCACTCTGATTGTCACACCAAAGGATGGTCGGATGCTGGTGCTGGAATTCAAACTCTGAAAGGATCTGTCGAAGCCACGGGGATTCCTGACTTGCATTTACCGCTGCTTGGTACTCTGCTTATGCTGAAGAAAGTGCAATAGCCTGTTATTTCTTACATGCCCAAGTGACAAGTCTCGAACCAAGGCTAAAAACATAACCTGCAGTAGACTTCTGATCATCAGGGTCGCCGACCTAATCTGAATCAGTGAAACCAACCAATAAAAGATTCCCCCCTGAATTGTAATGTATCATGAACTGAACTATACCACGAACATAGTGAGGTACCCTTTTATCTTCTTTCCAATGGCTTTCATGGGATTTTTTCATATACTGAGAAACAAGACCAACAACAAAGGAAAGATCAAGATGGGTATGAGTCAAGTATAAGAGGCTACCAACTAACTGACGGTACAGGGTGGCATCAACTTCAGGAGAAGTACAGGTGGTAGTAAGCTTGACTCCAGACTGGAAGGGAGAAGGGGTTGGTTTACAATCGTCCATTTGAAAGCGGAGAAGAAGGTCACAAGCATACTTAGACTGGGAAAGAAAAATTCCTTCATTGGTTTGCAAAACTTGGAGGCCAAGGAAATAGTGCAAAAATCCTAAGTTTGTCATTTCAAATTTATTCTTAAGGTTGGTTTTCACATGGTTTAAAAGTTTTGAGTCACTACCAGTAAGGATAAGGTCATCAACATAAAGGTCAAGGATTATGAGATGGCTTCCTACTTTCTTGGTATATACATTAGGATCAGAATGGCATCTAGAGAATCCAATGGAAATAAGAAAGGTGTTCATTTTGTCATACCAAGCTCGGGGAGCTTGCTTGAGACCATAAAGATATTTCTTAAGGCGACAAACAAGGCTAGAGTCATTCTGGACATAGCCAGGAGTTTGTTCCATGTATATTTCTTCTTGCAAATCTCCATGCAAGAAGGCGGATTTAACATCCATCTGATGGACCTCCCATTTATGTGAGGTAGCAAGGGAAAGAAGAAGGTAGATGGAATTCATTTTGGCTACAGGGCCAAAGGTTTCATGATAGTCAATTCCTTCAACTTTGGAAAATCCTTTGGCAACTAAATGAGCCTTGTGTCTTTCAACAGTTCCATCTAATGCATACTTAGTTCTGTAGACCCATTTACATCTAACAAGTTTTCTTCCTTTTGGAAGAGGTACAAGATCCCAAGTATCGTTTTCCATTAAAGAACGATACTCTTCATTCATTGTTGTATCCCAATCTGGATAACCTGAAGCTTCTGCAAACGTCTCTGGATCATGAGTTTTTGAAACTTGAGCCAAAAGAGAAGAGGCTCGCTGGAACTGTGAATATGTCCGACGTTGATATGAAGGATCACCAACAAGATCGCTAGTTTCTTCCCGTTTTGAACGGACCCATCTAGGAAGTGGTGGAGCTAGTGCCGGTTCAAGTTCAAAGGACTCATCTAGAGGAGGGTGAGAAGGTGAAGGTGGATTTTCATCCTCACTGTCATCATCTAAATAAGAAACCAGATCATAAGAAGGCACAAACACCGAATATGGCTCGCAAGCCGAAGAAGGCACAACCGTCGAATTAGGCTCGCGGGCCAAAGAAGGCACAAATGCCGAATTAGGCTCGCAGGCCAAGAGATTTTCATCAAATTTAACATCTCTTCTAATAATAATTTCATTACATTGTGATTGAAGAAGTCTGTAACCTTTTACATCTTCATAATAACCAACAAATATACACTTCTCACTTTTAGGCTGCAATGCTTTCCTTTTCTCATCAGGAATGTGAGCCCATGGTATACTACCAAATACACGGAAGTGACTTACATGTAGTTTAATTTTAGTCCAAGCTTCTTCTGGTGTTATATTTTTAAGAGCCTTTGTGGGAGTAAGATTTACTATGTAATTTGCACAATTGATGGCTTCTGCCCAATACTTTAGACTTAATCCCTTAGATTGGATCATACAATTAGCCATTTCTTTTAATGTGTGGTTCTTTCTCTCAGCAACACCATTCTGTTGTGGTGTATATGGAACAGTGTATTGCATTTGGATTCCTTGTTTAGTGCAGTAATTTGTAAAATTATTGTTCACATATTCGCCTTCATTATCTATTCTTAACCTTTGAATTTGATGGCCAGATTGCTTTTCTACAAGGGCCTTGT
Source organism: Picea engelmannii (assembly GCA_009831015.1). Lineage (NCBI taxonomy): Eukaryota > Viridiplantae > Streptophyta > Pinopsida > Pinales > Pinaceae > Picea > Picea engelmannii. The sequence continues at coordinate 504,986 of ML785788.1, read as the reverse complement.
AGGCCAAAAATTGTCAAAAACTTCACTCTTAAGTTTTAAGAAGTAAACCCAAGTACATATGGAAAAGTCATCAATGAAAGTTAAGAAACACTTGCACCCATAAAAAGAATGAGAATAAAGTGGACCACACAAATCACGGTGAACAAGATGCAAAGGAGCCGAGGCATGCCAAGAAGCACGTTTTTCAAAACTGTCCCGATGATGTTTGTCGAGAACACAACCGACACAAACACCATCTCTGCATGAAACAAGAGGAATACCAGTCACCATATGTTGATTACATAGCTATTGCAATGAGCGATAGTTTAGATGACCAAACCGCTCATGCCAAAGTTTGCTCAAGTCATCGCTATGAGCAACAAAAACTGATGAAAAAGATGATGACCCAAAGTTGTCAAACTTGTAGAACCTGGTAATATCATCAGCGATTCTAGTTGCAAGAACATGATTAGGATATTTTAGGTCCTTGATTACAACTTGGTGAGGTGAAAACTCTACAATTTGACCTTCACCTGAATGAGTGATTTGATATACTGATAGAAGGTTACAAGAAAGACTTGGAACACATAAGACATCATTGAAATGGCCATTTTCTACTTGTACTATTCCAGATCCTTCAACACTAAGAGATCTATCATCACCAACAAATATTTTCTTCGTGTTACATTCATTTAGAGTATGAAATATGTCTCTATCCTTAGCCATATGATAAGATTCTCCAGAATCAATATGCCACTTATCAGAAGTAGAAGTAGAAGGTGTATTGAAGGAGAAACCAGAAGAAGAAAGTGCATGTCCATGAGAAGAAGAAGTAGTAGAATCAATATGGATGTTGTGCTTCTTCATCGCTTCTTCTAAAGTTGCCATCTTCTTGAAACATTTGGACTCATCATGACCATCTTTATCACACAAGTTGCAATGCATGTTAGTATTCTTATTTTTATATTTTTCTCCTTTGTCACTATTAGGAGTTGAAGTTGTATGAGTGGGTTTGGGACCCTTATATTGCTTGTTGTTGTAGCGAGGATGTTGCTTCTTGGGATAATTGGGTTTATCTTTATGCTGGGAAACTAAGGCTTTGTTAGAGGTACCTGCAGTGCTTATCACTCCAAGTTGTATAATCTTATCTTCCTTTCTAATCAAAGAATCACGAAAGGACTCAAGAGTGGGTTTTTCATATGTTTCCCTAGAGCCTCTCTCATGGCATAAAATGTAGATACAAACACAGAATATGCACTACCTAGCTTAGAAAGAATAAGATAGATGCAATGTTCTTCCTCCATTTTTATCTTACATTCTTCACATAAAATTCTGAGTGTTTTAAATTTAGATAAATAGTCTCCAAGGCAAGAAAAATCACTTGGACTCAAGGTCAATATTTGATTTTCTAACTGTTGTGCTCGAATAATATTGAGTTTACCAAACACAGATTCAATCTTGTCCCAAGCTTCTTCGGGGTCATCAATTTCTTAAAGGTGGTACCTTAAATCATGAGAGATGGACATTCTGATTAGTCCTCGTGCTTCATCATTCCTATTATACCACTTGGTTTTCTTATCATCATTAGTGGGTGTTTTTTCTTTTCCTAAGGTAATCTAGTACAAACCTTTACTTCTTAATAAATCTTCCATATGAGATTTCCATTGGAAATAGTTGTCCCTGGTAAGCAAGACATTACTTGTAGACAACATATTAAATATGCAGATAATATGGACTTAAAAATGGAAACTGATGATCTGGATGGAAAGAGCTCGAAAAATTATGCGGTTTAAAAAAAAACGGCACTGAAAATGGACTTTCGATGTGAGAGTTATGCCCTTTTAAAAATAAGGCATAAACGATAACCAACTGACCACGTGATAGTGTAAGTTGCTTTATGAAGTGACCCACTTTTATAAAAAGAAGTGGGGATCACTTTTACAATGAAGTTACTTTATAACAGAAAAGATGCATACAAAATAAATAACTCTAAAATAAAATATTAAAGCTACTTATAGTAATTCACTTTTATACTTGAAGTGAAATACACTTTACAATTTTAGCATGAACTTTTTCAAAAAAGGTAACAAAAGAGAGACTTCAACTAGAGACCTCTTACTTAATAAGGCAAGTTTTAACCAAATGGTCTAACAAAACATATTGTAATGTTCAGAAGGAGGATTGGGAGTGTTGTTGTTGTTGTTGTTGACGTCCTTGGAGAGTGTGCTAAAAAAAACTCTTTTCATACAAGAAAAAAATTTCGCTTCTCAATGACAACAAGGGTTAGATCTCGGTTAGCTTACCTAGAAGATGCACCTTTTTCTATTTTTTTTTTATTTGTCGAGATCGCACAAGGTGCGGGGGAAAGAGAATACGCATATCTAAAAGAGTAGCAACCTGGAAATAAAAAAATACAAAGCAAAATAAAATCAAAATAAAACTTTGCAGAAATTTAAAAAATGTGTATTCAGGCTTTATACCTCTGGATCTAACTGTAATGGTCGTATCTTGGGAAAACGAAAACCTTTTCGAGTGAAACGAAAAGTGTTCCTGAATGAAACGAGTTCTTTGGACGCAATGGAATAGACCTCGCATCCCAGAAATGTATGGAAATTCCATAAAATGGAGATGAGACAACTCGGCTTCACGATTTCGATCTACAACAGGAGCGGGTCTTCAAACAAGCTCTGATACCATGTTCAACAACACAGGTATTCCAACAGAGGATGAACACCTTCAGTAAACACTTACATAACCAGATAAAATATCAACACACCGATGTTTTCATGTGGTAAAACCCCTATGGGAAAACATCCACGGCCCCAGCCAACGCAGTCACTTGGAGCAGTTTATTAATGCAAAGAAAAAGATTACAGAGAGATTTTACAAGAGAATTTCTCACAATCGATCATCGTCAAATGACCCTCAATGCTCTTTAAATATAGATCATGGACCAATCGAGTGTTAAGCCACGGATCAATGGTCGTTAAGATCGAGGAGAGTATGAATCGTCGGATCACTCTATGTCAGGAACATATCGTGACCATCGGATTTCCTAACTACAAATGCATACTAATGCATACTAAAGAAACACAATAAGAAACACATTTTTACCTAATGACATATTAGACCAAGTAGATCTTAACTAACTCCTAAGTGTCTAAATATCCTAACATTTATACTTTAAGAAATATTAATATAATATTCCTTTTTGGCTTAATCTCCCTAAATTAGCCCCTTTTCCTTAACTTTTATCCCCCCCTTTCCCTAACTAGTGGAGTTTAGTCCCCCATACTCTTTTATCGTGGTTTCTCTGCGCGCAGCAATGTATTTTATATTAATGATGAGACATATATAAAAATAGGTGCATTAGTCTTTTACATCTAGGCTCTCCGGCCTAATCATCACAAAACTGGATCACCAGCCTATAAAACACTGCATATACACAAAGGCTCTCTGGACTCAAAATCGCGCACACTTAAGTTGTTGCACACGGTATCCTGGAATGTGCACACTTCATCATTTTTACTGCGCAGTACATGCGCATGCTATGCCATGAAATGTGCATACAAAAATGATATCAAACAGCTCATTAGCTTAAGTACATTTTCATTTACATTTACAATCAGGTTCGGCCTAGGGATATTACATCAACAGTTCCCATCACATGGAAAATCTCCTCAATAAAGGTCATTCTATAATTATTGCACAACTCCATTCCATTCACGCCACTGAGACAGCCTCTGTGCATCATGCCCTCCAATCCATCATCTATAAACATCAAAAAAAAAATTCCACTCACCAGGTACTTCCCCCTTATCATGATGTTCATGATAATTCCATTCCCTTAATCCTTGGTAGCCTTCCTCCCAATGTTCACCCTTATCATCACCACTTTTCCCATAAAAATGAATTTGAGAAAATTGTTCAATAATTGCTCATCGCGACTGTTATCATTCCTAGTACCAGCCCCTATTCTTCTCATGTGGTCATGGTACTTAAGAAAGAAGGCTCTTGGCACATGTGTCTTTAATTTTGTGCCCTCAAGAAACTCACCATCAAAGACAAATTTCTCATTCATGTCATTGATGATCTCTTGGATGAATTAAGCGGTGCCCAATACTTTACTAAACTTGATCTTCATTCTGGCTACCACCAGATATGTATGAAAGAGGCAGACATTCCTAAGACTTCCTTTCGAACTCATGAGGGCCACTATGAGTTCTTGATCATGCCCTTTGGATTATGTAATGTTCCCTCCACTTTCCAGAGCCTCATGAATCATGTCTTCCATCATTTTCTCCATCATTTTGTCTTAGTTTACTTTGATGATATTCTCATCTATAGTAAAGACAACCAATGTTTCCCATGTGGATCAAGTTCTCCATCTACTCTCTCAGCACCAACTTTTCCTCAAACAATCTAAATGTTCTTTTGGAGCCTCGGAAGTGGATTACTTGGGTCATATCATTGGAAAGGATGGTGTCAGGGTGGATCCTAAGAAAATTGAAGATATGAAGGATTGGCGTCATCCCAAGAATATCAAGAGCTTGCATGGGTTTCTCGATTTAACATGTTATTATCACAAGTTTGTTAAGAATTATGGAAAAAATGTGGCACCTCTCACTGCTCTCCTTAAAAAGAATTCTTTCACTTGGACTCCAACAATCAATCACTCCTTCTAAGACCTGAAAGAGGCTATGTGCACTACTCATGTCCTGGCCCTTCCCGAATTCAGACATACCTTTGTCCTTGAATGTGATTCTTCAGGGAAAGGAATTGGCGTCATCCTTATGCACGATGGTCATCCTTTGGCCTTCACTAGCAAACAACTTTTGGAGCACCATCTGGGTCAATCAATCTATGAAAATGAAATGTTGGACATTTTGCATGTTGTGGATCTTTGTAGCCCTTATCTATTGGGGCAACGCTTCCAAATTAAAACAGATCATCAAAGCCTCAAGTATTTTCTAGAGAAATGACTTTCATCCCCGGAGAAAAAAAAATGGGTGACCAAGCTATTTGGATAGGATTATGAGAACATTTACAAGAAAGGAAAAGACAATGTGGTTGCGGACGCTCTTTCAAGGAAATATGAATATGAAGGGTCCCTTTTTTCTCTCTCCTTCATTGTACCAGATTGGCTCCAAGTTCTTTGCCATAAATGGTTTCAAGATCCCAAAATTTCGCGTCTGATCCAACAATTGCAAGAAAATTCTCCAGTTTCTCCATAGTGCTCTTGGCACAATGACGAGATTCACTATAGAGGCCATATGTATTTAATCAAACAATTGCAACTTAAATCCACGGTGCTTTCTAAGCTGCATTCTACACCCATAGTTGGGCATTCAGGGTTTACCAAAACCTATGATAGGGACAAACATTCTTTTTTCTAGGATGGTATGAAGGAGGATGTCCGCACCTTTGTGGTGGAATGTGATGTTTGTCAATGCAACAAGGGAGAAACAGTCAAATCCACAGACACACTACAACCACTTCTGATTCCACTCGTTATTTGGAGGGATATTTCTATGGATTTCATTGTTGGCTTACCTAAATCAAACAATAAATCCATCATCATGGTGGTTGTTGATCATCTTTCCAAATATGCTCATTTATGTGCTCTTCAACACCCATTCATCGCATCCACGGTGGTTGAACTTTTCATGGATCATATATTCAATCTTCATAGCATGCCTCATTCTATTGTCTCTGACCGAGATCCCACTTTCACCAGCAATTTTTGGCAAGAATGTTTTAGGCTACAAGGAACCCAATTGCATATCAACACAATCTATGATCCCTAGACTGATGGCCAAACTGAAGTTGTCAACAAGTGTTTGGAAACATATTTGAGTTATTTTTCATATTAGAGGAAAAAATAGTGGACTCAATGGTTACCCTAAGCTGAATGGTGGTACAACACTTCTTACCATATAGCTACTCGCATGACTCCTTTTGAAGCAATATATGGACAAAATCCATCTTCAGTTCTCTCATACATGTCCAGTGTCTCGAAGGTCCAAGATGTTGACCAAAATCTTACAGTTCAAGAGGCTATTCTTCGTACCATCAAAGATAATTTGGTCATGGCTCAAAATTGCATGAAGCAACAAGCAGATAAAGGTCACTCAGAACATCAATTTGTTGAAGGGGGCCAGGTGTTTCTTCTACTGCAACCTTATAAGTAGACTTCACTCAAGGATGATCATTGTCTGAAACTAACACCCAAATTCTGTGGTCCTTATATAATTCTCAAGCACGTGGGATAGGTGGCCTATCAGTTAGATTTTCTCATTCATTCTAAGCTCATCCTATTTTTCATGTCTCATGCTTAAATAAGGTGATTGGAACTAAGTTCCAAACTCAAACTAGTCTTCCTAAGTTGGATGAAGAAGGATCCATCTGGTTCCAGCCACAAGTAGTATTAGACCAACGTGAGTGTCGTCTACATCAGTGCACCATCAAGGAAGTGTTAGTATAGTGGAAATATACAACTCCAATAGATGCCACCTAGGAGCCAGCTACCATTCTGTAGCAATTTCCTCATCTCAATCCTTGAGGACAAAGTTGGTTTTAGGGGGGGGGGGATGTTAGGGACCTAACCTCTCACGTAGATAGAATAATATGTTTTCCATGCAATAAAGGATGATATTAATAAGGCCTCGTAATAAGGAAGAATAAGTCAAATGTAAGAAGACCTAATAGAAGCTTCCTCTTCTAGAAGATATTCCTCTAGATTGTTCTTTTGGTAAATAGATTTAGTATAAATAGGAGTCGAGGGCATGAAAAATATTTTTCTTCGGAATTATTATAACAGATCGCTACTCTATTGGAGGTTGCACCTTCAAAGAGGCATGTGAACATTGTTTCTTATCAATAAAGGTATTATTTTGGTGTTGTGGTTTCATATATTGTGTTGTTCTATTATTATTCTCTGCAGTATTCATTTTTTCTTCTATTACAATAGATCCGGTACCTCACACGTGGCCTCTGTTGTCGAGACCCATTCATCATGTACAACCTAGTAGTGTTCAGGGGGTGTTAGAGATATTACACACTCACCTAGAATTATTTTCCTAAGTTTGATAGTTCAATGTTGAGAACGCTTCCTTATATGAGAATATTCTCTCTAGAGAATATTTCCCTACAATATAGGGCACTCCTCTTTAGTTCATAGTTAGTTACACTCAGTTAGACTAGTGGAATTCACTCGTGCATGGAAACCTCGGTTTTATCACCAATAGTTGCATATGTTTCTCTCACTTCCACATGTGTGACTCAATTAACTGATGATTACATTGATCAATTAACCAGGACTCCGTGGAATATTACTTTGGTTTCTATCTATGAGTGTATATATCTCTCTAGATCACTACTATGGCACATTAGTTACTCGTGTATCCTATATCTATTGTAAATGGTTAATACATTTTATCATTCTTTTCTCTCCAATTTTTCTCTCGTCTTATCTATTTTGCAAGTTGTGTTCATTCTTCTAATAGCTAGATATCTTGTGCAGGTACTAAGCATATTCTACGCTCACTACCTTGAATCTCTACAAACTAGTGGTAAAATGAAATCCATATCATTTGACACTTTGGTGGAGAAAGTTGCAGAATGTGAGAAAGCCTTTGGAAATGAGTCATCCCATTCCATTGGTGAGACATGTTCCTTTCTCAAAAATAGAAGAGACAACCACATTATTCTTATAGAGGATAAGGAAACAAAAGAGGACATGGAAGAAAGAATTTCAAAGGCAAGGGTGTAGACACAATCAAGGAAAGAGATCCAATATTCACTACACCCATTGTAGAAAGAATGGGTCACATGAAGAGAATGACTGCAGAGTCCCATGGGAGAAGATCAAATAAGGAAAACCTAATCAGAAATAAGACAAAGGTAAAACTTCGGAACCAATGAAATGTAATGCACTTGAATCTACACATTACATTGTTGTCCATTGCAATATAGGATTAAATGAATAATTGTTTAACACTTCATATACTTCTTGGAGATATGCATGGATTATTGACACAAGTGCAACGTCCCACATGACATTCTAAAGAGACTTCTTCAAATATTTCAATGAAAATATAGATGGCATAGTTTATTTTGCAAATAAATCAAGTCTCAAAGCTTCGGGAATTGACACCATTAGACTTAAGTTGTCTCGACTCCTGGATTTTCTTCTGCATAATCTGCTCTATCTTCCTGAGCTATAAAGGAACTTTTTTTACATTGTGAACATCTGATAGAAAGGCCACTATGTTCATATCTTTGATGGAAAAGTTGAAATAAGGAAGGATTCTGACAACATGATTTTCATGACCAGAGTGGAAGATGGAATACTACTAAAGATGGAAGGGACATTTGCACATGCACATAATTTTTCATACCTCTCTCATCACAATGAACATACAATGACATCCACTCTCTTGGGGAATGCTAGATTTGGTCATATTAATTATGAAAATCTTTGTTTATTGAAAAAGAATGGTGTTTCTGATTTTCCTACTACTCATAGAAACTTGAAGCAGTGTGATGTTTGCATCCTTACAAACCATAGAAAACAACCATTTCATGATTCTACTTCTAGAGTATGTAGAAAACTTGAACTTATACATTATAATTTATGTGGCCCCATGCATGTTCTTTCTTCAAATGACAATAAATATATCACATATTGTATTGATGATTACACCAGGATGTGTTGAGTGTACTTGTTGAAAGAAAAATCCCAATTTTTTGAAACTTTTAAAAAATTTCACGTATGGATTCAAAATGAAGCTTAGACTCATATTCGCTCTCTTCACACTAATAACAGAAGAGAAGATACATCTAACGAATTTGAAAACTATCTACACTAACATGGGATAAAACATCAAACTACAGTTCCATACAAGCCTCAACAAAATGGTGTAGGTGAAAGAATGAACATGACTCTTCTAAATATGGTTTGTTCCATGACGTTTTTCAAGAATGTAAAATTGATGTTTTGGGTTGATGTTGTTCTATGTGCAACTTATGTGAAAAATAGATGTCCATCTCAGGCTCTTGAAAAAAAGGCTCATGAAATGTGGTATGGTTGCATTCCTTCAGTGAAGCATCTTATGGTCTTTAGTTCCACCTTTTATGCCTTGATTCCTAAGGAGAAAAGAATCAATCTTGATGCAAGGAGTTGGAAGTGCAACTTATTGGGGTACTCAAATACCACCAAGGGATATAGTATTTATGATAATCCAAACAAGGAATTCATTATTTTTCAGAGATGTAATCTTTCTTGAATCCTCCAAGAATGACAAAATTGTTGAGAGGTAGCTTGATCATCTGGATAGATTCACTTTGTAAAGACATCATGAATTTTATTATGAGATTCCACATCTTGAAGGGGGGATCCCTATATTTAATCAATCTCTATAATCTCGTTTTAAAGCACCATCTTCCCCTCATGGAGAAGTTCCAGTCACTTCATTAGAACATGAAGTCCATTTGGATGATGTGATTGAGAGGATAGAAAAGATGAGTCTTGATGAGAATTCAACACCATCTCAATCATCTGAGAAACTTGGACCATACTAGAAAGGTCCACCAAAATATGTCATAAAAACACTTGAAAGTGTTTATCCTGATGAGGTCAGAAAGAGAGGAACTAGAAGCTCCTCAGGACAATGTGAGGTGATGTGGATAATTCAAATTTAGGTTATGTAGATGACATGGATGTTTCATATGATTATTATTTGAAATTATCTAATAACTTTGAACTGACTTCCTTTGAATAAGCCACTTCTCATTATTAATGGAAAGAAACCATGCAGAAGGAATATAATTCTCTCATTAAGAATGTGACATGGAAGTTGGTGGATCCTCCATTCAGAACCAAACCAATCAGGTACAGGTGGGTATTCAAGAACAAGTATAAATTAGATGGCTCACTTGAAAAACACAAATCAAGGATCATGGAAAAAGGATTTGCACAGAAATAAGGTATTGATTATGAGGAGACTTTCCCCCCCATGGAAAAATGGGCAACCATCCAGAATCTATTTTCCATGGAAGCATAGAATGGATGGAAAATTCATCAAATGGATGTGAAGACTGATTTCTTGAATGGAGACTTGAAAGAGAATGTTTTCATGTCTCAACCAGAAGGTTTTTTTGTGAAGGGACAAGAACAAAAAGTGTGCAGGCTCATCAAATCCTTATATGGCCTAAAATAAGCACCGCGAGCCTGGCATGAAAAGCTAACTGAGCATCTTCTAAAATTGAATTTCAAGTACCACAATCTTGATCATGAAACTATGGAGTTTGTTTGTCAAGAAAGTTGGAAAAAATGTTGTATATATTGTAGTATATGTGGATGATCTATTGATAACAGGGGAAAATGAAAGCTATGTTGCATCCATAAAGAAAGAGTTGATGAAAGATTGGGACATCTTTACTACTAATCCAGAATTGAAGTGAATCAAAATCCAAAGTACATATTCATCTCCCAAAAGATATATGTTGGATAATTGTTGAACAAGTTTGGCATGACTGAGTGTAATCCTATTACCACTCCAATGGAATGGAATTTGAAGCTCACACAAAGGAAGGGAATGAATTTGAGGATACAACGAAGTATAAGAAAATTGTGGGAAGTCTTATCTACCTTACCACCACCAAACCAAATATTTCATTTTTTGTTGGAATTCTTTCCAAGCAAAAACCTTGTGAAGGACATTGGTTTGTTGCAAAAAGAGTTCTAAAGTACTTGAAGGGAACTCAAAATTTCAGACTCTAAGGTGAACAACTTCAACCTGATTGGATATTCTGATTCGGACTTTGTTGGGGATAAATAAAACAGAGTGTCAACTTCATGGTATCTCATGAGTCTTGGATCAACATCTATCTCGCGGAGATCTTGCTAACAGTCAGTTCCAACATATACCACAACAAAGGTTGAATATGTGGCAGCTGCAGAAGCAACCAAAGATATTGTGTGGCTCTGGAAAATACTTGAAGCTTTGTAAGAGAAACAACTTAATTCCACTCCTCTTCTAGTTGACAATACTTCTGCAATCAAGTTGGCTACAAATCCTAGATTCCATGATCGAACTAAGCACATCAACAAAAATATCATATGATTCAATATCATGTAGAGGCCAAGACTATTCACTTGAGACATTGTTCCACAAATGAGCAAATTGCAAACATCTTCACCAAAGCGCTTGGAAGAGAAAACTTTGAAAAGTTCAAAATAATTCTTGGACTCACAAACACCCCTTGAGATTAAGGGTGGATGTTAGACACGTAAGCCTTAGGTTTGTGTTTCTTGTGTAAATATTATGGCAAATATCACTTAGGAGAAATATGAAAAGTTATAAATTGTAGAAAGAATCATCCGGAAGGAGAATACCAATAGAAAACGTATATTTGTTGAGTTGTTCATAATACAAAATTAAATTATTTTTCCTAAAATAAAAAGTGATTTGTCAATTATGAAGTGAAATTCAATCCATATTTTTAGAAATTAAAGGCGATCGTTGTTACACATGTCAATTTAATTCTTAAAAGTCAAGACTATAATTTAATTCTTAAAAG
>ML785788.1:475557-487658 GCA_009831015.1 Picea engelmannii | reverse complement strand
TTAAATTATTTTTCCTAAAATAAAAAGTGATTTGTCAATTATGAAGTGAAATTCAATCCATATTTTTAGAAATTAAAGGCGATCGTTGTTACACATGTCAATTTAATTCTTAAAAGTCAAGACTATAATTTAATTCTTAAAAGCCAAGACTTAAAGCTATAGAGGAAACATGGTTTAAAATTTGAAAACAATATGTTGTATTCACGATTCATGAACTTGGGAGTTGGTATCCTTCTCGAAATTCTTTCCATTAGAAATTAATTGTTTTTTTCTCTGAAGGGTTGTATTTTATAAAGTCATTTTTCAATGATCAACATATATTTTACTCCTTTATGATTGTTTATCTCCTATTTGAATATGTAAATTAAATGCTGGTAAAATACAATATTTTCGAAATTATGCAATCTTCAACTAATAAATAATTTTCATCATTATATAATTAGGCGTTTACTTATTATTTTTTATTTTCAATTTTTTTAATATAATCTTTTAGGATGAGTTGTGGCATTTAATCTTCTTAATCATTTATACGGAATGATAAGGAAGTGTTACCAAAAAAAATTGGTGCTTTCAAATAAAGCTAAGGAAAGTATTTTGAAGTAAAGGTAAGGAAAAAATAATATAAGTATGAGTTTTTTTTCAACTTTTGTTTTGATAATAGTGTTTTTTTTGGGTCATATTTTAAAATAAGAGTTGTAAATGGTAACTAAAATATAATTAAAAAAATTATGGTTTCTTCTTAAATAGTTTTTCTTATTTTTCAACAACAAAAATTATTTATTACATTTTTTGAAATTTTTTTGCTTTTTTTATATATATATTTATAACAATATACTCATCATGAACTCAATATGTTATTTTATGGAAATAAAATTTGAGTGGGAAGGATAACACTCCATTCCACAACCACTAGAGTTAAATCCAATTAACAACTCACTCCCTATTTTATATAAATTTAATATACATAAAATTTTATTTTATTATATTTTAAATTTAAATATAAACCTATTAAAACATATCAACTTAAATAAAATTTTGTTTTATTATTTTTTAAACTTAAATACAAACTTAACAAAATAAAATATATACTAAAAGCTTAAGAGTTTTAATTTTAATTTTCTTATCCCTCTTAATACTTAAATATAACATCAAAATAAATTTAATACTTAAATTTGAAATTAAAATAAACTTACACTACTCCTCGCAATGGTGTCACTCTGGTGTATGGTCGTGATGGCTAGGGTTTAAACCTAGTGGCTCTCAGTCCCTACGCTCACCTAGTCTGATTCTTGGGGTTTTCCTCCTTCACCGGCCATGGTGACGACCTCTTCCTTATATGTTGGTGCCCCAAGCCATGGGGTGTCCCCTCCATATATGTGTGCAAGTGCAGGTTAGTGTGTGTCTCTTCTGGTTCTCCTTCTGGTGCTTCTTTTTGGGAAGTAGTCCAGAGGGACTCCGCCCCCCCTTCTTCGTCTCTTTGAGTTCAAGAAGTCCCTTATCTTGCCATTCCCATGGGACAAGATGTTGATGAAGTGGAAGAGCATTACACATATGTGAGTTTATCATGTTGCTTCAATGGTTTCTCGCCAAAGTTAGAAGATCTCAATCGCTGGATCTCTACTACCTGGATCCCAAACTTGCAAATGGAAGCTTTCATCCATCTTTGTGCAAAAGGCTTCTTCATTGTTTAGTTCGACATTGAGGAGGATAGGGATTTGATTTTCAACTCAAGTTTGTGGTTTTGGGGAAACCCAAGTTTCCGTATGAAACCCTAGACTGCTTCTTTCAATCCAACAATTGACATTCTCTCCTCAACCCTAGTTTGGGTGAGACTCCCCAATCTACCCTTTCATTTTTTGGGTTTACCTTCTCTTGAAGCCATCGATTCATCTTTAGAAAAGTTCCACTTTGCAAGTCGTGAAAGTACAAGGCACAACACCTCTACTTTTTCTTGCATCTGCATGGAAATGGACTTCAGTTAAGGGTTCCCAACTGATGTTTTCCTTACTGGTAAAAAATGTTCCTGGTCTCAGAAACTAAACTATGAGAGAGTTTCCTTGCATTGTGGATCTTGTTTTGAAACTAGTCATCTTGCAACCCAATGCCCCAAGGGGTCTAAGAAGAGTAGAAAGAATTGGAAATCCACTTGGTGGATCGGATCTAATGAAGGCCATGAGGGAATCTCAAAAGACTGCAGACAACCTCCACAAGACAGTGAAAATACTTCTCAACCAGATACTCATATTCAACTAACTCTGTTATCTTAAGAAATGTGACAAGAAACCACTCAGAAGCCAACGAAAGAGGAATATTCCCTTGAGGACTCAGATTAGGGAGTTCAGATCCAGCAATCCCCTCCACGATCGACATGTTGGGTATATCAGGCTGAAGAAGTTGAGGTACCAAAACAAGAAAAAATAGAAGCTTCAAATCAAGACAATCTAGGAACCGTAGGCACCACAAATACCCCAACATATGCAAATGAAGTTTGGACGGTAGTCGAAAAGAAGAAGAAATCACAAGTAACATCATACCCAATGATAACAAGAAGTCAGGCCCAGGCCCACGCAACTCAAAATGACGAGCTCTTTACTTTTATCCTCCAAGTCTTTTTCAGAGTGTATTCAGTAGGATTGTTCTGTGTGAAGTTTCTATTTAAGTATTTGAAATAATCATTTGTAACTTGAAATAGTTATCTATTTGAGGCCCCTATTAGCATGAAGTTTTTTAGATTTTGTATCTCTTCTAAGTATTTTCGTAGCACCTTTTTTGATAATACAAACCTCCCAATTTCTTTGTAAAAAAAAAAAACCTTACACTTAACCAATGACAAAAATTAAAGTCTTTGATCTTAAAATATGATTCTATTCAAGTTTGGTTTATCTAAAATTAAAATAAATTTACAATAATTTCAATTAACGACAAAAATCAACTTTTTTTTTATAAATTTTTAAAATTAAAATAAATTTTCAGACAAAATTTCAACTCTTTGAATTTAAACTAGCACAACCGCTAACTCGCGGCTAGCTAACGCCTAAAGACTTATAAATGTTACAGTAATTTCTTAATATGATTAGGTAAATGTTAAAAAGTAAACAGGTTAACGGATGCTTTTATAAATGCAAAGAAGTTATCAACAATAAATCTGACTCATTGATTTTGGAGGACGACTAAGAATATGCCAGCATCTTCAATGCATAACCATCAGATTAGAATTTAAGATTAAAAGATCATTAATTGTGCCCATCTTCAATAGGCATACGCCTTTTGGCGTAAATATAATTCTATTCTATTCAAATTTTGTTTATCTGATATTAAAATAAATTTTCCACTAATTTCAAACCACCACAAGTTTGATTTATCTAATTAAAAAAATAGATTTACAATAATTTCGAACATCGACAAAAATTAAACTCTTTAAACTTAAAATATGATTCTATTATATTCAAGTTTGGTTTAGTCGCAACCAACCACTCATCCGATATTGTCGCCGTACAAAAATCTAAACTCTCATCCAATTATTGATGAGGAGCTGCTGTCAATGTACAAAGAACAACCCTTCTAAATAAAAATATGACCCTGCTATCATAAAATTTGATCCGGTAGCATCTAACCATTGACGTATGATGTAAACAGGTGGAGGATTAGGCAGCGGGTCACAGTCAGTGGGTAGCAAACAGATTACCTGGCCACGGACGAACCACAACAACAAAGATAAGATTTTTCTATGAAGGCAAGTTGAGCACGCTTCTAATATTCTTGTTCAGTGACAGTATTTCACGCCCTCCAAGTTCCATCCCCTGTAACTACAAAGCCCTTCGGAATGCCCGTATCCTGTCTCGATAGGGTTTTGGAAAATAAATCCGAAAACTAATGCTATAAATTCAACTTTATAAGGCCATTGGATTATAACAGCTGCCCCTACAATGCCATGCCTTCTGGTCGCACCCGGGCGGGGCACAAACGCGAAGGAGGAGGTGGGTATGGCGACGGAGATGAAATCATTAATCAGCAATGTGTTATTTATAGTCACTCTATGTACGGGTATGCGCTCAGCAGTAGCTGATCCAGAGACTGCTACCGTTTGGAGCGATTGTGGGAATAGCGGCAAATATGAATATAGAAACGGTAGCGCGTTCCAACTTAATCTGAACAACGTTTTGGAATCACTGGTGAGAAACGTTTATCCCAGTGGATTCAATACTTCAAGTTCTGTTGTTGAGGGGAAAAACAGCAACAGTACTGTTTACGGGCTTGTTCAGTGCAGGGGAGATTTAGATTCTTCCGATTGCAAACAGTGCGCATCGACGGCCAAAGCAAATCTTGTTCGGGGATGCCACAACACTTCTGGATTCATTCAACTAGACGGCTGCTTCTTGCGTTATGACAATCATAATTTCTACAACGACATTGAGAGTAGGAACAATACGCGAATAAGTGTTCTCTGCAACACTGGGAACAGCAGTCGACCACAGAAGTTCACAAATGCTGTTAAGGCCCTTCTTTCAAATATTACCATTAAAACTGCGGAGAGTCCAAAATATTTCGCTGCAGTTACAGCCGCTGAGCCTTCTAGTTTAACGGGGACTATCTACAGCTTAGCGCAATGTTGGAGAGATCTGTCCCGGACAAGCTGCGGATCGTGCCTAACTGATGCCTTGGAAAAAATATTTAGATGCCAAAGCGGAGCTCTTGGGGCACAATTTGGATCTCAGAACTGCTATTTGCGTTACGAGGTTTATGTATTTTTCAACATTTCCGTTTCTTCGCCACCGCCAGAAGAAAGTCCTCCCGTATCCTCCGGTATATTCTTCACCTAGTTTACGATGATAATAATATAGTCGTTTAATTCTGGGGAACTAACACACAAATTTACTGACAATATTTTTGCAAATTTGCAGAACGAAAAAAAACTAGGGTGTTTGGGATAACTCTGGGCGTAGTAGGCGGCGGTACACTTGGATTAATTGCTGCCCTATTGATTACGAGGTGGAATTGTTTCTCTTGTCGAAAACTTCCGGAACAGAATTCTAGAACCAGGGGTCCTGAAATTGTATCAGGTTTAAGGATCTCAGATACGATGATTAGCTTGTCTCTTGTGATCTGTTCACCTATTTCTTTACCAAGATATAAGCAAGCCCTGTAATTATTTGCGCAGGTGAAAAAGGAGAATCTATCTTACCGCTCACTATATCGAATTCGGAATTAATTTTCAACTACGATATTCTGAGGGAAGCTACTTCCAATTTTAATGTAAAGAACAAGCTCGGCGAGGGAGGTTTTGGATCCGTCTTTAAAGTGAGCGCTTATGATCATCGCTTTGGAATAGATATTTGAAAGTAGCAGCTCCAATTGATCCTAATGGAGAATAAAAATAATTTTGAATAGCATTGATGTGCAGGGGGTTTTACCTGATGGCAGACAGGTTGCAGTTAAACGGTTGTATATGGGTTCACGGCAAGGAGATGCTGAATTTCTGAATGAAGTAAATCTCATCAGCCTTGTTCAGCACAGGAACCTTGTGAAATTGCTCGGTTGCTCCATTCAAAGCACAGAAAGGCTACTAGTTTACGAATACCTCCAGAACAATAGTCTGGACAAGATTTTATTCGGTTCCTTCTAATCCATTAACTGCATAATCACTGAATGTATCCTGGATTTGTTCGAGTTTGTATATGTATGTTTCTAATATTATTCCTGTGTGATGCTTTCCAGATGCAACAGAACATCATTTACTTGACTGGAAAGAGAGGTACCAAATCATCGTTGGAACTGCACGTGGGCTCACCTACCTTCACGAGGAATCTGAGATTCGGATAATCCACAGAGATATTAAAGCAAGCAATATTTTACTGGATGGTAAATATAGACCAAAAATAGCAGACTTTGGGTTAGCCAGATTCTTTGCGGAAGATCAGAGCCACATGAGCACTAACGTTGCAGGAACTTTGTAAGAAATTTCTCTACTGCCTTTCCGTCCAGCTACAGTTAAATGGGAGATAAAAAAAATATCCCATTAACATTATTTGTTTGATGAAATTGAATATAAATTGTATAATTAGAATGCAATAGATTGCTAAATTCATATATGAAACCAAATCAGCTATTTCAGTCAATTTCATTCTCAATTTCAACAAAGATTTCATCACCGGATCTAGTTTCCAGTATGGTCATTTCAGAAAAATGGTAAAACGTTGATCGATTATACATAGAATATGGATCTTGTTTTTTTTAGAGGATTAAGATATGGAGATTTCATTGTACATGATATTGTGCAGAGGTTACATGGCCCCGGAGTACGCCTTACACGGACAGCTGACAGAGAAAGTAGATGTATTTGGCTTTGGAGTACTTGTACTTGAGGTTATCAGCGGAAGAAAGTGCCAGAGTTTGGTTCATGACACGGAATTTCTCATCCAAGGAGTATGGCTCATGTGATTTCATCTTGAAGAAGAATTTTCTAAGATCTCCATAACGTTATGATCCCTTGCTAACTGAATTGAATTGATATGTTTTGTTGATATTGGCCAATTACCAGACATGGAGACTGTATAAAGCAGAGAGAGCTCTAGAAGTTATCGATCCCACATTGAAAGGCAGTTATTCGTGGGAGGAAGGGATTAGAGCGATTAAAATTGGTCTTTTGTGTACGCAAGCAGCAGCAGCGTTGCGGCCTTCAATGTCCCAGGTGGTGTCAATGCTCACAAATGAGCGACAAAATCTACCTTCGCCCACAAAGCCTGCTTTCATGGATCTGGATAGTGTGGTGGGGGTACATGACCAAGTTAAACATCCGGTAATGAATGTAACTCCTCAAGACCCGGACAAAACATCTAGCAGTTCAGCAACTTCTCCAACGGGACCTTCCAATATCCAATCTGGAGCTGCTTACTCTTCATCAAGCATTCTGGAGCCGAGATGACCATGGCAATGCCTCTCGCTATTATCTATATCTTCCCTTATTATAAGACG
This sequence comes from Picea engelmannii, assembly GCA_009831015.1. Taxonomy (NCBI): domain Eukaryota; kingdom Viridiplantae; phylum Streptophyta; class Pinopsida; order Pinales; family Pinaceae; genus Picea; species Picea engelmannii. The sequence goes on along the minus strand of ML785788.1, from coordinate 480,686 downwards.
ACATTATCCTATCTTCTCAATTGTGTTAGAATGATATTTAAATCAGGGAATTAGTGAAGCACTGAGAGTCATTTAAATCCATTGGGATGCATAAGCTGAAGGAATTGTACGCTTGAAACAGAGCATATGCCCTTGAGGACTTAAATACCTTCTTAAAAACTTCAGGTATTGTTAGAGATAATGCTTACAGCGGTTGTAATTGTGAGTTAGTCTTACAATTGTTGTAACTGTGAGTTAGCCGTTGTAATTTGTAATTGTGAGTTTCTAGCTTAACTATTTTTAGCTAATCAGATCCACTTTCTTAGAATCTAGATTATTAGGAGTCGGTGATCTAGATGCTATATATGTAACCTCCATTGTGTGTGTTAATCTTGTACAATGGCTGCTCTAAATGAGCTTGGTGAAAATAAATAGTTTATTGAAGTAGGTGAATAAATAAGTAGTTTACTGAAGTATCTAGTCAATCAAAACAGTTGGGGACCTATGCATAAATGAGCTTGGTGAAAATAAATAGTTTATTGAAGTAGGTGAATAAATAAGTAGTTTACTGAAGTATCTAGTCAATCAAAACAATTGGACATATGTGATTAAGCGCAAAATTGTTAGTACTTGTTTATTTATCAAATAAAATGGTAAAAAGAATCAAAACATCTAGCAGTTCAACAACTTCTCCAACGGGACCTTCCAATATCCAATCTGGAGCTGCTTACTCTTCATCAAGCATTCTCGAGACGAGATGACCATGGCAATGCCTCTCGCTATTATCTATATCTTCCTTTATTATAAGACGACATTATCCTATCTTCTCAATTGTGTTAGAATGATCTTTAAATCAGGGAATTAGTGAAGCACTGAGAGCCATTTAAATCCATTAGGATGCATAAGCTGAAGGAATTGTACGCTTGAAACAGAGCATATGCCCTTGAGGACATAAATACCTTCTTAAAAACTTCAGGTATCCGCCATTTTAAAGAGTAGAGCTGAAAGCGGCCTTCAAAGCTAAATTGTCTAGTTGCATACTATGCATAAATGAGCTTGGTGAAAATAAGTAGTTTATTGAAGTAGGTGAATAAATAAGTATTTTATTGAAGTATCTAGTCAATCAAAACAATTGGGACCTATGTGACTCAGTGCAAAACTGATAGTACTTGTTTATTTATCTTTTATAATAGCAAGTAAAATGGCAAAAGGAATAAAACCGTTATCATTGCTATGAAAAAAAAATCAGCATTATTAATAAAGTTACGGGTTAATAAAGTTATAGTTAAAAATCTGAGTGGGTTTAATGGTTAATAACATGTGTTTAGAATCTTAGTGAGTTTAATGGTTAAGAGCATGTGTTTCCTTCTATTGAGAAATAGGCTAATGAAAATAGACATTAATTCATAAAACAAAATTGTGATACTCACTCTTTTACACACTCAAATAGAGTACATATAAATATAACAAATATTGTCTTAAGATAAACTACTACCTTGATCCACATGTTGAGAAAATATCTCAACCTCACACCAAACTAAGAAGCTAACTAGTTGGAAAGAATCTTTCAAACCAACTAGGCTTCAAATGATAACCAATAAACTCAATAATATGATCACAACTAAATACAAGTGGGAGTTACATATCCCAACACTCCCCCTTAACGAGGACTTGTCTCTTTACTCTTGTGAGGTCAAGTTTTTGTCATCACCAAGTCCTATGAATCGAAGCATCTCTTTATCAAGGAAGTCTATGTCTAGTCCAACTTGGTACTTTCTCGTTGTACCTCAACATGCATCACCAAATTGCCAAAGTCCATATAAAGAGACAACCATCCACCAGAAGGCATGGGTCATCAATCACTACAACCGTAGGTTTAGTAGGATGTCCTTTAGGTACATGGTTCATTCAACCTCTTGATGAACTCCCCATGAATGTAAAAAACATGGCTTCTAGGCACCGCCTAAAGTTCCCAGCCAACATGGTCCACTCATAGAGCATGCAGTCGACGTGTGACATCTCACTCTAGGTGTTATAGAACTCTACAATAGAGGTTCTTGACTACAAATCAATATGGATACATAACAAAGGGGTATGCATGACTAGTTACAACGATATGTGCTTTACATATTACATAATTACAAGTACATACATTATATACTCCATCCAAGGTACATAATCCAACATTTCAAAGACCAAATACATCATAATAAACATCACATCATAGATAGACTTGTTGTAAAACAATATGTGACTAGTGCATTAACATATGGTCATGAGTCTGTTTTATTCAATACAAGTCACACAATTCACCTTGTTTGTCTGCAGTTATCCACAATCATCCCGTTGCTTCACTTTTGTTGCATCCACACCATTATTGTTTCCGCACCATTGTCATTATCTCCAACTTCCCTTAACTAATCTCTATGTTGTTTTAAAACATTTGTTTTCTTCATGCTTATCATTCCAACAACTTCTCTTACAAAGCAAACAATGATATTACATCACAAAATGTTACCAAGGAGGGTTTCAACTCATTGGCTGGAGATAATATCATCTTCTTCTCACATGGGTCTTTGACCTTCATTATCTTGGATTCACGTGCTATTTATTAGAGTAGCCAATTCTATTACTACATTCATATTGAGTTAGCTACTATTACTAATAGCTCCTTGGAGTTTTCATACTTTTACACGCAATTATTAAATTGATAAAATCTGACTATTACACATTGAGCTACTCAACATGTTTCTCATCACAATCCAAACATATTTAAAAAGCATAATTAAATTTATGATGGCCAATAATTTTGATAATTTTTCACACATTTATGGATTCCCATGCCATCTCCAAACATTTTATCAAGTTGTTTAAGAAAACAATTCAAACTACAATCAAAATTGTGTAACCTGATTGCAAATTTTCCCTTCACATCCTTGGGCACCTTGCCAATCACACCACCATGGTCCCAGCGACCTCTGCCAATCGCTCCTCTTCTCCAGTCCACTCATCGCTCCTCTTCTCCCGTCCACTCACGATTCACAGAAGACCACGGTCCACTCACGATTCACAGCTACGTCCAAGGTATCATAATCTAGTGCTAGCTTCTCAATGCCTTCTTCAAACAGCAACACCTTCACTAACGGTCCATTATCCTCCCTACATCGACTCCAACCAAGTTATGCACTCGCATCTATTGATGGCTAGCTACATGAACATTTCGTAGCTAATCTTGCTAGGCTGGCAGTGCCAGCGCCTCCACCCAGGGTTTATTCACGCATCTTCAACAAGCACAATCACGCAGCAAAAGTATTAACAGCTTGGACCGTTGAATATCTTTTGGTGGTGTCTCCTCCAAGTTGCAACAGCAAACTATCATTTAGAAAACGGAATCAGCGGTTTCTACGCATTTACACGGACATACATGTCAACGAACTGTATAGCGATTCTTTTGACGAACAGTAGCAGACCGATCGACTCTCCACGTGATCTTTATAGCCTAAGATCATTTTGGAATCACCTCCAATGAAATGGGTCTCAGCATTTGCCAGCGGACCAACCACTATGACAAAAAAACCTCAATCGATGACAACCAAACTCTTCTTGTACTTGTTGGCGGCTCTCTCCACTTCCTAGTCCATCCATTTTCCCTCTGTGTTCAGCAAATACATTTGGAAATAATGGAGAAAGCGCTAGTTGTAAGCGTCAGTTGTAAGCGCCAGTTAGAAGAGTCAGTTCTTAGTTAAGAGTCCAGTCGTTTTTGGTTTGCATGTAACCGACTCAGGAGAGTCTTTTCCTATATAAAGATGTAATCCGTCTTCATTGAATAATAAGAAGTGAGCGTAGCCTCACTGTGTTGTTTGTATATTTTATCTTGGTATCAGAGCCACGAGGAGAAGTGCAAAAATTCTTGAAGTTCGCAGGTCCCTCCTCTAGTAGGGTGTGGGGGAATACTACTCAGCCTTACGCGCATAAAAAGACGGAAAAATTCCCGTAGGCCAAGCTAGCATTACAGTGCGGAAATATTTGGGCATTTCCGCAGTCGAACCACTCGAGAGGTGTGAACATCTAGCAGCCTCAATACACGTGAGGTTAGGACTTCTCGCAGGAAACTGAAGCGTAAGGTGCGAGAAACTTTGATGAGTGAGAAAGTAAATCTTGAGTTTAATTAGCTTTTTGCGTGAGTTTGGGTGCATGCAGCGTGAGGTTGGAGCATGGTTTATTTTATCGAGTTTAATTCATAACAACTGCGTGGAGTTTGAATGCGTGGATGCGTGAGTGGAGTTTAATTCTGGTGCATGCGTGAATGCTTGAGTTTTATGTTAAGTGGATGTTTGTTACATACGGTGGATATATGTTAAAGTGCAGTTATAAAACTTTTTTTGGAGCATTTAAATAATGAGAATGAAGTTATAAAGTTTATAAAGTTTATTCACCTTTTTTTTATATATATATTATTAAAAGTGAATGTATGGGGAGGATTGAAGTTTATTAAAGTGGACATTTTTGAAGTGGGTATTTTTTTTTATTAAATCAGAGAGGTGAAGTTTATTTTGGAGGTTATTATTTTAAAAGTGAATTTTTATTCATAAGTGGATATATTTTATAAAGAGGTGAAGAGGGAGTTAAGTTGGAGATTTTGGATATTAAGGTGGATGCATGCATGATTTAAGTTGATAATAGAAATATAGTTGGATCAGTGGATTCGAAAGGCAGAGCAACGGACTGCTCAGCACTCGACAAAAAGTTGCATATCCTTGGTGATTTTCTTGCAAAGACTAAATTGCAGCGATGGCGAATCCGCTGGCAGAGACTTACCTCAACGAAACCAACAAGTTAGATGGCTTGAACTCCATTAACTGGAAATTCAAGATGCAGACGCTCATGGAGGGCTATGGTGTTTGGAACATTGCGAATGGAATTGAATTGAAACATGTTGCGGCTGCAGGTGCAACAACAACATAGATTCAAGACTGGGAGAAGCGCGAAAACAAGGCAAAGGTATTTTTGCGCATGTCAGTTAAAGATAGCATAATTCCACATATTAGAGACGCTACAACTTCTGTTGAAACATGGACAGCTCTTAAAGCTTTGTATGAAACTAGCAACACAAATCGCATTTTGTTCCTGAAAACTAAATTGCTAGGCAT
>ML785788.1:459294-472412 GCA_009831015.1 Picea engelmannii | reverse complement strand
GTGTAAGTCTTCTACTGTTCCCATGCAACAGAATGTGAAACTGTCTTGCGATGATGGTTCGAAGGAGGTGAATGGCACTGTGTATAGACAGATGGTGGGTAGTCTGAATTATCTCACCACAACCAGACCTGATATTTCATATTTTGTGAGTGTGTTAAGTCAGTTCATGGAAAAACCTCATGAAATCCATTAGAATGCAGCAAAGGCAGTACTCAGGTATCTAAAAGGTACACTTGATTATGGTATTAAGTATACTGATGCATCTAATGTTGAGTTAATAGGTTATTCAGATTCTGATTGGGCTGGCAATACGGATGATCGAAGATCAACCACTGGATATGCGTTCAGCATTGGATCCGGGGTTGTTTCATGGAGCAGTAAAAAGCAGCCTACTGTATCTTTGTTCTCTACCGAAGCAGAATATAAAGCCTTGTGTGCAACAACTTGTGAAGTTGTTTGGTTAAGAAGACTTCTTCAAGATGTTGGAGAAGAACGAAAGGAACCTACGATGATCAGATGTGACAATCAAAGTTCGATCAATATTGCGAAGAATCCGATCTTTCATGCAAGGACAAAGCATGTTGAAGCTCAGTATCATTTTATTCGAGAAAAGTTGCAGTCAAATGAAATAACTCTTGTGTATTGTAATACTAGTGAAAATGCTACTGATATTTTCACTAAGCCTCTTGGAAAGATTAAGTTTGAACTGTTTAGGGAGATGTTTGGTGTAGAAGTCAATCCATTCTCCATTAAGGGGGAGACTTGGAAATAATGGAGAAAGCACTAGTTGTAAGCGCCAGTAATAAGCGCCAGTTGTAAGCGCCAGTTAGAAGAGTCAGTTCTTAGTTAAGAGTCCAGTCGTCTTTGGTTTGCATGTAACCGACTCGGGAGAGTCTTTTCCTATATAAAGATGTAATCCATCTTCATTGAGTAATAAGGAGCGTAGCCTCACCGTGTTGTTTTTCTCTCGTATATTTTATCTAATACACCAATGCCGATTGATCGTCTACTTTGAACTTGGGCCAACCGACGAGCGAGCACGTGAGAAGTTTTCCAGTGTCGAGGCGGATTTTCCCCTTCAGTCCCATCGATGCCCATGCGTCCAATATGTCGAACGACCACTGGCAGTTACAAAGCAAGAAGTTGCCGGTGTTGAGGCCGATCCAATTCTTTCCATTGTAGACGAGCTCCGCCCATCTGTGCATGATGAAGTTGTGGTTCTTGTAACGCTCGAAGGGCAGCTCGAAGACCATATGGATGAACATGGTGTCACTTTCCATTCACCATATAAACTCCACCTCCGGGTGAGCAAGCATGAGCGGAAGCTTGGCCCAAAACCCCGACATCTCACGGTCAAGATGCGCCATGTTGTATAAGATCTCGATGCTATGAAGGCGGGAGTAATCGATCTTGTTCTTGATGGATTTCAAGAGGAAATGATCTCCCACGGAGTTCTCGTACGGGGCCGGAGCCGAACCAGTGACCAGCGAAATCCAAGGATGACCACAGGGAAAAAAGTTGGGGAATGTGAGTTTTTCCGCAAGCCATTCACAGTACTGGTCTTCCTCAAAGATCTTGGGGCCGAAGCTGTATGGGACGTTAGGATCCGGCTCAACAACTGTTAGTTATAACCTCAACAACGTATGACTGCCAGCTGTTTTGGACAGCTGTACCAATCGTTAGAATTTGTCCTATCTTCTTGATTTGTTTTCTTTTTATATCTTTAGAATATCATCTAATACAATGGCACTCTGCGTTTTCTATTCTAGATCTGTCTTTTCTGTATTGTTTGTTTCATTTATAGTTTTGTCATAGTATTAGAGCATGGGAGGTAAGACTCTTCAAAAAGCCTGGAGAGCAATTTGCAATCGCTAAAGGAGCGCTGGAGATATCAGTCTGCTAGAGCGCAAGGAAGATTTGCAGAAGAAGATTCAAGATGAAGAACTTTAAGAATTCGTGGAATCTTTTCTTCGGGAGGAAGATGCAGAAGTAGCAGAGGAGAAGTTATAGCAGCCATTAGATCGGTCGTGGGAACAGATCTGGGCCATCAAATCAAGCCCAGATAGGATGAGGAGCATGTAGAGGAGTCGAACAGATTTCAGTCATTAGATATGAGTACGAGTGACAGTAGTCGTCAGATCAAGAAAAGATTAAGTTGTGACTGTCAAATCTCGTTGAAGGTAGATCGACGGTGGAGAGAAGACAAAGGACTTTGTGTATTCGACGAATTTTATGCAATGGTTGCAGACGAGTAAAATCTCCCGAAGTGTCTCTGGACCATTGAATCTAGTGGACACGTGGATTGTCAGATCCCGCACTCTGCAAGTTCGCTAATTCGACACTCCGGAGGATAGTTGGTATTGTGCATTGAAAAGGCCTAAAGCCCCAAAGTCCCAGAGAAGATCGGGATCGTTGATTTCAGTGGATGCGTGGCGCTAGATCCGGAGGTTTGGAGAACCAACACTCTGGAAGAACTAAGGTGTGCAGAGTCACAAACTCCCGAACTCTCGAAGCTCCGAAGAGCCAGAGTCAATCCAGATTGTTGATCACACTGGACACGTGGAAGCCATCCGACAATTAGGCGATCTAACACTCCGGGAGAACTATGAAGTAGTGACGGAAAGAGCCTTGAAGGTTGAAGCACTGAAGTGGATCCTGACCAACTCATTTAGAAAACACGTGGACCACAGTGATCATGCTTGCGTCACTCCAGAGATTCGACACTCTGAAGTTTAGCACAAGTCAACAGATGAAAACTCCCGAACGCCGAAGTTCCAGAGAAGATCTTGGTCGTTGGTTTGCTGAGGTCTAAGGACCATTAGATCTATGTGTTTCACCTCTTAGCGAGTATTGTGAACTAGAGTGGTCGAAGGTCGGAGTCCATCCCATTCGTTCGTTGGAGGAGGACGCGTGGCGACAAATCCCATATTTTGCGGACGTGGCACTTCGGCAAATTTGTGTTGTCGAGAAGACACGGAGAAAACTCTCGAAGTCCCGAAAATCATCTCGACCGTCAGTTGGCTGAGCGTTGTGGGTCGTTGATCTTTTTTGCCTTTTCGTCATTTTGGCGTCGGCGGATATGAAGAGTCTTGTTGTGTGGACGACCAAGAGAAATCGTCGAAGCCAAAGAGAAGAAATATGAATCGTCCATCCGTGAGAGCGTGAGGACCGTCGATTTTTCTACCTATTGTTCGACGGTTTGTGAATTCTATATTCGAAGATAAGAAGGGTAGAAAGTCCTGAAGTCCTGAAACGCTCGAAGCACCTGGTTCTTAGCCCTTGGTCCTATGAGGGGTTAAAGTTAAAATATTTTTTCATCAAAAAGAAACACTCGGAGCGCATGGTTTTCTCTATTAAAGGGTTATAGTTGAAAAAGAACACAACTTGGAGCTCTGACTCTACATAATCTTGTGCTCGGATAATCAGATCCAACAAAATCGATACTAGGAAACAAGAAATTTCCTCTAGATAAAGCTCGAAACTTCGCTGGTGTGTTTTAGGTGTAGGAAACATGAAAGAGGAGTTGTATGCTTGCATCAAGCGATATCAGAGGTATTTCTTTATCCCTAAGAAAAAACATGAACAATACTAACAGTTTGTTTTCTATTCTATTTTTTTTAACAAAATGGCCACTTCTAACCATTTAGGACCAACACAAGGGCCAATTCTTCTTGGAAATAACTATGGATTTTGGTCTCTCATAATGAGATCCTTCTTGCAAGCATAGGATTGCTAGGATCCAGTGGATCTTGGCTATGTGAAACCAGATCAAGTAGAGCTAGCTGCCATGAACAATCAAGAGAGAACCGCTTAGGAAAAACAGAGGAAAAGAGAGAATAAGGCCAAGTTCTGGATTCAAAACTCAATGGATGACTTGATTTTCTGAAAAATTACAGGTGTTGTTACCTCAAAACAGACCTGGGACATTCTCAATGCAACCTACCAGGGAAATGACAAGGTCAAAACAGTCAAGCTACAGACCTTGAGGACACATTTTGAGACTTTAAAAATGACAGAGTTTGAAAATATTGATCAATTTATGACCAAAGTCATGGGAATTGTAAACCAGATCAAGTTTACTGGTGAAGCCATCCCTGATCAAAGGATTGCTGAGAAATTTCTCAGAAATCTTCTAAAGAAATTTGATATGGTTGTTACAACCATCCTTGAATCCAAGGATCTGTCAAACTTTTCAACAGATGAACTCATGGGTTCTTTGTTGTCACATGAGACTAGACTACGTCTAGAAGATGAGACAATAGCCAATGCCTTCAAGACTCAATTCTCCTTCAGTAGAGGGAGAGGTAGAGGCAGAGGTCACAGAGGAAGAGGGAGAAGTCTAAGAAACCATCACTCAGGTGAAGGTAACACACATCAAAATTAGCATCAGAATTTCCAGCCTCAAAGAGGTAGAGGGAGGAGATCCAATGACAAAGCAAGTATACAATGTTATTACTGAAAAAAGTATGGACACTATGAATCTGAATGGAGGAAGAAGCAAGTAGATCAACACTCAAGTAGAGCACATGTCTCAAATCATGAAGGAGACACCTCAGATGGGATGTTTCTCTCATGTCACACAACTGAAGAACAACACAAGGACCTCTGGTTATTGGACATTGGATGCAACAATCACATGACAGGTAACAAATATTTACTTTCATGCATTGATTCTTCTATTTGATCTGATATTAGAGTTGGAGATGGCTCTTTAGTGAAAGTTCAAGGCAAAGGAACTATACCTATTCTCACTAAACAAGATGTAAAGAAAGACATAAACTATGTCTATCACGTTCCAAATCTGAAACATAATATGTTAAGTGTAGGACAATTAGTTGAAAATCGCTATAAGGTACTTTTTGAAGGAGCATCATGTAGGATATATGAAAAACCTCCCAACAAAAAATTGATTTTTGAAATCCACATGACTAGGAATATAATGTTTCCCCTGACACTTAGAAATACAAATTTGACCCAATCTTATGCATCCACCCCCAATGAAACTATGATTTGGCATGCAATATTTGGACATCTTCCCTTTCAGATTCTAATCCTTCTATAGAAGCACTCCATGGTTAAAGGTCTCCCTATCTTCAAAGAGAAAAATCCCCCATGTGATTCTTGCATTCTTGGAAAACATAAGAGAACAAGCTTTCCACAATCCTCCACTCAAGCAAAACAACACTTAGAGTTGGTTCACACTAACCTATGTGGACCAATGCAAACAAAGTCAATAGGTGGTAGCTTTTATTTTCTAACATTTATTGATGATTTTAGCAGAAAAATGGATCTATTTCCTAAGACACAAGTCTGAAACCTTTGTAAAGTTCAAGGAGTTCAAAGTTGGAGCTGAAAAACAGAGTGGGAAATATGTGAAGGTTCTCAGGTTAGATGGAGGAGGAGAATATTGCTCAACAAAATTTGCAATTTTCTGCAAATCACAAAGCATAATCATGCAAATCACAACCATGTATACTTCACAACAAAATGGAGTGGCCTAGAGGAAAAACCATACTATAATGAACATGGAAAGGACCCTTCTCAGAGAGAAATGCCTATCACATTTATTTTGGGCTGAAGTTGTAGCATGTTCAGTTTATCTTCTGAATAGATCCCCAACCACCAGTGTCAAGATGAAGGTTTCTCAAGAAGCATGGAGTGGGACAAAACCGAATGTTTCTCAACTTAGGAACTTTGTATGCATTGCATTCACTCACATACCTTCTGAATTGAGAAAGAAACTTGATTATCGAAGTGCGAAATGCATTTTTTTTGGTTGCAAAGACTATTGAATGACATGTCACATACAAAAAATGAGCCAACTCCTATCTTCTGTGACAATACTTTAGCGATTGCTTTATCAAAAAACCATGTTTTTCATAAGAAAAGCAAGCACATTGACACTCCCTTTCACTTCATACACGAGCTAGTCAATAATGGTGAAATCGCTCTTCAATTTTATGGATCATGAGATCAACTTGAGGACATCTTTACAAATCCATTGGGAAAAACCAGTTTTGATTTTCAGAGACAACACTTGGGAATTATCAGTGCCGATGTTTGTAATTGTTGACTTTAAGATGGAGTGTTAGTTATAACCTTAACAACGTATGACTGTACATTGCTAGTTGTACCAGTAGTTAGGATTTGTCCTATCTTCTTGATCTTCTTGATTTGTTTTCTCTTGATATCTTTAGACTATCATCTAATACAATCGCGCTCTGTATTTTCCTATTCTATATCTGTCTCTTATGTATTGTCTATTTCATTTATAGTTTTGTCAGCAACGACCTCTGTCGGGACCGTATGCGGCTCCCCCCTTCGACCCATAATGATATGCTCGCAAATCTCGGCAAAAATGTTGCTACGATGTCCCAAACTTTCCTACGCTGATGGTGCCCCACATATATGGACAAAGACACTATTACTACGGAACAGGTCGTAGCTCTCACACTACCATAGACACACTCCAGTAATCACCTCAAGTTATATACTCTCACCTACATGAATCTATTCCTGTATTCAGGTTTCCATTTTCCTTTCATTTGCGTGGGCCTTCTTGTGAGGGAGTCAAGCCCGATTGATCTTTGATATCATATTGAGAATGGGTCAATGAGAGTAGACATTAATTCAAAAAAAAAATTGTGATGCTCCCTCTCTTAAACACTCAAATAGAGTACATATAAATACAACAAATATTGTATCAAGATAGACAACTACCTTGATCAACAGGTTGAGGAAATATCTCAACCTCACACCAAACTAAGAAGCTAATTAGTTGGAAAGAATCTAACAAACCAACTAAGCCTCGACAACCTCCTAAAATCTAGGAACAAACTCATTCTCATAGAGACTAGAACTCTACCAAATAATGACCAATAAACTCAATAATATGATCACATCTAAAGATAAGTAGGATTTACATATCCCTTAGGTTCAAATCCAGAGAGAATAGGGTATGTATACCTCCTTAGACTTTAGCAGTCAAATCTCTACTCCTAATAAAATATACCCTATCTTTGTATGAATATAAAGTATTCATTAACCCGATTGAAAAATGGCTTTCCATCATACAACATAGATGTTGCAACCACATAGACGCTGACGTAGATAACATGAAGGCGTTATACCATGCATACGATCTTAAAAATTGAAAAAAAATACGTTTGCATTTTCTCTAGCTTGCTAATTTACGAGGAACCAAGAACGTGTTTTCCCATTGTAACAATCTAACCAAGTTAGATTCTACCATTGGAGTACAAGTACGTTTGTAGTTGTGTCTTTTTAAAACATTTATCCGTTTTGACATCTATAAATCAATCATTTTATAATTTTTAATAGATCAGACCCTCATCAAATTTGAGTTTAAGGTTTTTGAGAAATCAAGCCATGCTATGAAGGTTTGTAAGCTTTGAGGTTGTTGCATAGTTATTGTTTTATTGTGCATCCTTTTCACATTTATTGTAATTTGTATGAATTTTTTACTTAACTTTTTTTTGTTATAACGGAGGTATGATGGCCTTATCTAAAAATCCCTTGTTATTTTTTTGGCTCTGCTGCTAGTTCAGAGATTATAGATGGTGCCAAATTTTCCCAAAAAATAAATGTCCTAAAGGAGCAACACAAAGTAATAACCTTTCTTCTAATATTGAATCTATTGATTATGAATATGAAAATTGAAAAAAAGACAATTGCATTTTTTCAAGCATGCTAATTTATGAGAAACGAGGAGACCTTTCTCGTAATATTAAATCTATTGATTATGAACATGAAAATTGAAAAAAAAGAAAAAATGTTACATTTTGTTGAGCTTGCTAATTTAAGAGGAACCAAGAGTGTTTTTTTCCCATTCTAACAATCTAACCAAGTTAAACATCGATGTGAAGTCGTAGATTCTACTATTGTAGTACAAGTATGTTTGTAGTTTTGTCGTTTTTTAAAGATTTATATGTTTTGACATCTACAATTCAATCATTTTATAATATTTAATAGATCAGAGCCTCATCAAATTTGAGTTTAAGGTTTTTAAGAAATCAATTTGATCAAGCCATGCTATGAAGGTTTGTAATTGTTGACGTTGTTGTGTAGTTATTGTTTTATTGTGCATCTTTTTCACATTTATTGTAATTTGTATGAATTGTTTGGTACAACTTTTTCGTTATAACGGAGGTATGCTCATCTTATATGGAAACATATTTGTTATTTTTGGCTTTGCTGCTAATTTAGAGTTTAGAGATGGTGCCAAACTTTCCAAAAATATTTTTCCTCATCACAAGATAATGACTTTTCTCCTAATATTGAATCTATTGATTATGAATATGATAGTTTATTTAATTTGTTCAAAGTACACTCCATTCGGGATACTAGGGTAGGTGTCTACTAATATTGTCTTGGAAACTAGATTTGAGAGGTGTGGTGATCATAATTGGACCCTTGCTTAAATTCTTTTGTAAAATTGTAATTAACTTGTAATTATGTTTTTTCATTTCAATGTCCTTTGTGACAAAATGGGAAGTGGAAACTAGTCATGTGAAAGTTGGTCTTCCAAAGGAAATGCATTAAAAGAATGAATATTGTAGCGAAGACTCGAAAGAGAAACTAGGAGGAGATGCAAGGAGAAAGAGGTAACAACACTACCAGAAGTTAGAGCTCTAAGAGGGTAGTCTGCTTGAGGTTGAGTGGACTAAGGAGTTAATGTGAAGGTGTTTCTAAGCCATGACCTAGTGCAATTTTGGTTTTAACTTTGAGTAAGAGTTTGTGTATAGCTCACCCATTTGTAGTTTTTCCCGGGCATAATAAAAATATCTAGAAAAAATCCCTAGATTCCTTTGAAAAAATTTGAGAAAAAAGACATAGATTCATTTCCTCTTAAACCATTAATATGGAAGAGATTCGTTGATGATACTAACGTACTCTGCCTCCACGGTAAAGACGAACTAGAAAATTTCTTCCAACAACTCAATGATATTTCTAAAGATATTAAATTCACAATGGAACTTGAGGAAAATGGTAGCATTCCCTTTTTAGAGGTATTGATCAAAATGAAAAAAGACGGGAGTCTTGGACATACAGTCTATAGAAAAATGACCCACACAAAAAACTATCTTCACGCTAGTTCTCATCACCACCCAACACAAAAGTTAGGTTTCCTCAACACTCTAGCCAGAAGGGACATAAGAATTTTCGATGATGAAAACCTAGAACAAGAGAAATATCACCTCTCCATAGTCTTCAAGAGAATAGGCTACATGGACAAATACATTAAGAAATCGATGAAGAAATCCCTAGATAGAGAAAGTAATAGACCTAATCCCCTTAACAACCATCCCCTCAGTACAATGGCCTACCTTCCTTACATCCAAGGAATAATTGATGAGATTTCCAATGTCCTGAGAAAGAAAGATATTAAAATCTCCTTTAAACCCTCATAAACCATCAAACAATAAATGAAATCTTTAAAAGACAAGCTTGACCATCAGAAATGTAAAGGAGTATACAAAATAGAATTTTCCTATGGTAAATGCTACATAGGAGAAACTGGTTGTTCCTTTTAGATCAAGATCAAAGAACATGGAGCGAATATCAGGAACGAACATGCTCGTACCTCAAATTTAGACGAACACTCCCTTTCATGCAAACACCACGTGTACTTAGAAGACACAAAAAAATTTGCAAAGGAAGATCACTTCTTCAAACACCGAATCGAGGAAGCTATTGAAATCCTTAAACATCCCAACAACCTGAATAGAGACAATGGTCTAGAAATTAGAAAAAATTGGATTCCTCTAATCCGAGACAGATGTATATCAGGGAAGTAAACCAAGGTACATGTCTTTCACCCCTTTCTTCCTTTCAAATGCTTTAGTTTCTTTGTAGGACCTTCTCACTATTTTTAATAAACTAAGCAACAATAAAAATCTCATTATCTCATCTAAATGTTGATATCTATGAGTTAATGCATTTTATTCTTTGGGTATTTTTGTTATGAGTTACAATGATCTATACATTCTCAGTTGAAGTACATTTTCAACCTATAACACATGTTCATATAATTTATTTTTGGATGGGTGTTTTTCTTTTTCCCATTGACTGTACACATCATTTTTTTTCTCACTTGACATTTTATTCTTTGTCTGGGCGTGTTGTTTACTACCAGGGAGAATTCAAAGATCCTTGGGTGAATTTAGAGACCCTCAGGCATCTTCTCCTCTACCTAAGTGTTTTGTGTATTGCCTATGCAAATTCCAATACCCCTAGGCATATTGTTTACTATCTGGGAAAATTCAGAGACCCTTGGACATTTTGTTTACTACTTGGGCGAATTTAGAAACCCCCATATGCTTTTTATCTAATGTCGAGTACCTAAAATCACCCTGGGAATTTTTCTCCATTGTCAGATGACTAAATTTGTCCACTCATCATATTTCCTCATTGTTGTGCTGTGTAAAAGAGTATTTGGTCAACTAGTGTGAGTTTAGAGGGTATTTTGGGTTTTAAAACAATACAGTTTCTTAACTTTAACACCTCAATGTCACCTCCATGTTTGATTCAATTTTAAGAACGCACATTTATTACTCTTGAATGTTGAGCAGTGCAATAAATTCAATATGCATCCATGTTGATGAGATGGACAGACCATATGCCCACCTTTTACGATCTGCATCCATGTTGATGAGATGGATAGTCCATATGCCCACCTTTTACGGGCCATGTAGGAACCATAAGGTTAGGTTGGCACTGTACCCATACTTGAATCCTAACCAAAATATTTTTCATGTTTCAAATTTAGTGACTCTTTCCATGTGTAAGACTTTCCTTTATGGCCCTTGGATATCTAAGATATCTTAGTGTTATTTTCCCATTAAAACCATGATTTCTCCATTAAAAAAAAAATACATATTTATCTTTCCTAGTATAAGTGGACTTACCGAGAGTCTTATTGCAATTATACCCAACCCTAGAGTAGATTGTAGCCCCATTATGGGAGTTTATATTCCATGAACCTAAATGATTTTTTCTACCCTTTACTGCAACACAAAGTATGCATTCGGGCCAACTTGTCTAAAGACCTCAAATAATGTGTTCTTATCAAGGCTGAAAACTAGATCCATCACCAACATATTTTCTACGTCAATTTTATTAACACTTTCTTTCATTGTCAAATCCTAGACCATGGGATCCATGGTCTTGGAATTTTGACCCAGGAAAACCTAGAGGTTGTTCTTCCCACTAAAGCATCTCCTATTCCTAGATCTCACTAGAGAATGAATTCAAGTGAAGATGTTTGGATTGAAATTGTTCATAAAAATAATGGTAATGGTTCCACACAAATGTCCCTGAAGACTTTGGCTCTCAATGCTCCAGTACCCAAGGCAAAAACTACAATTGGATCCAATTAGTAGTAGGCTAAGATAGCCAACAAAATGCTTTCCAGTAACATGATTCATCTACTCAAGTGGTGGTCAAAGAGCACACTCTCCCTCACCACTCCTCCATCCTCAAGAAAATTAAGTGATGCTTGATGTCAAGGGCCATCAAAAGCAAACACAATAATGAACTCTTGGTGATCGATGGGTAAATTTGTTTCCTACTACTAACTCCTTCCATGTTCTCCAGGACCTCAAGAATAATGAGGCAAAGATGCAAGAGACTGGGCATTTTTAATGTAAGTGACCTCTGTATGTTGAAGGCTTAAATGAAACTTGAATGAAATACATTGTCCTCCTTGTGTTAAGGAATATTTGTGGGATAGATATATTGTGTTTTTAGATTGTCAAAAATGTATGGTTTCTCCTTCATATCACTCTATTAGTGATTTGACTAGGGGCTAAGTACTTTTGTTCTAACCACTCTGAGAGAAAGGGGTGTTAATAATATGGCCACCCCTAAGTTTTCAATTCCATTATAGATTGGGGGTTTAACCCTTCCTACCACCTTGTATAAATTTTTCTTGATTCGGATAATCAAATCCTAGGCATGTCCAACATTTACGCCTCTAATGACTAAAAAGAACATGCAACCTTTTGGTGGAAGGCGTCTGAGGAACTCTTTGACACTTCCTACATTGTCTTTGGGAATTTCAATATGGTTGAGTGTTAAGAGGATAAACATGGGGGAGGGGCTAGCGCCCCCCCTTGTGACCCCCCACGCACCTGACACAATGTATACGCTAGTTTTGATCATGCAAAGAATATAACACATATCCAACAATTTCGAATGACTTTTTATGAAGAGTTCTTGATTTCCATGGTTCCCTTTGGAGGATTTTCTTCTTGTTTCCTCATGTAACAAGGGCCTAAAAACTCATCCACTAGTGCTTACCATATTATCCCATGACTCTAGAAAACCATGAAGTAAGGTTGCACAATGGCCTTCCTTAGACATGCTTGCACATATGATAATAAAATTCCTAACCAATGCATTGAAAACAATTGAATGATTAACAATGCTATCTTCCTTAATCAACATATTAAGGTGATATAATTGTTTCTAATATAACAACTTACTCACGAGTGAGGGCACGAAGTTGGTGGTCGAAAAAGTGGCAAGGGGGCCAGTAGGAATGCGTGTGTGTTTCTAGGAACACACACACATTCCTAATGTGACAGGTTCAGAAAACCACAAACCTCCACTTAGCAAGCCACGTATGCATGTTCTCAATAATCTGTGTGCATTCTTGAGAAACACATGTACAAGAATGCATGCACGTTCCTAAAAAAAAATTGAAATAAAAATAACACGTGTGCATTCCTAAAGCACGCACAGATTATTAGGAATATGAACTCATGTGTGTTCTCGTTAACATGAAATATCTCTCTTTCCCCCCTCTCTCTCTCCCCCCTATGAACCCCAATATATATATATATATATATATCCCTCCCTCCCTCTGCCCCCCTCTGCCTCTCCAACCGCTCTCTCCCTCTCTCTCACTCATTGTCTGCCGCCCTCCCTCCCTCTCCCTCTCCCTCTCCCTCTCTCTCTGCCCCCTCTTCCCTTTGCTTCTTGTCTCCTTCTTCCCCTCTCTCTCTACCCCATCTTCCCCCCCTTCTCTCTACCCAAATCACTCTCTTTGTCTTCTCTCCACCTTCTTCCCTCTCTCTCTCTCTATCCCTCCCTCA
>ML785788.1:438425-458554 GCA_009831015.1 Picea engelmannii | reverse complement strand
TCCGGATTATTTTCGGCACAAAATGAGATCAGAGATATAATAAAGAAATGCATAGAGATATCGCAGATATTCAATAATATAAAAAAATTATATCAAAGATGCAACCATAAACACAGATATACAGTAATACACAATTTCTATTAATGAAATAAATGTACAGAGACTGTAAAATACAGAGTGAAAGACTCGATAGAATGGTGGCAACTTATCTTTGAGAAGAGATGTGACGGTTACTCGCATTCACAAGAACATGATTACAATGAGGCTCTGAAGTCATTTTTACAATAAACAGGAATGCCAAAAGTCCTAGACATTGAAAAACCTAACCCTAGGAGATGAAGCATCAAAAGTCATGTGGACCCTGTTTGGGTAAGCTAGTACATCAAACTTCTCGTGGTTGTAACTTGTGCATACGATCTTTGTTTTAGGCGTATGATAGCTCATTGGAAAGGTATCATCAAGGAGATTCATTCTGGGGGCTCAATCATGCCTTTGGCTATCATTGAGAACCTTGATCTCAAAAAATCTTCATTTCGGCCCTCAAAATGTCCCCGGAAGTTAAAAATTGCTAAAAATAGTAAATTGCCAAATTTGCCAGAAAATTGTTTTGAGACAGTCAGAAAAGGTGGGTGGCCATAAATATCCACCTAGATCAATCCTCCCTCCTTAGGAACAAATGGTCTCCATTGCGTTGAGTTTCCAGGGGAGAGGGAAAATCATTTGTTGAATCTGCATCTTGGTGAGATGCTTGCCTTGCTAGAGATGTCGCGCTGCTCAATTTGTGGATGTCTGTCACGAACCTGTTGAGGTTGAGGTTGTTCAAAAAGTCAGGCTACATGAGAGGACGATGTGAAAAATAAATATTTTCACTTTCCTGCAACCTTGTCAACCTACTTCTATTGGATAGAAGGTGCTTAGGGCGAAGCTATAGTGGTTGCAGTGTCTTTCTGTTCCCCTTTTGAACAGATTGTGAAGAAGCTAAATTTTGCAGTATGAGATACTACCTTGTGACACTTTTTACGTGGAACAATAGTCAGAAATACCTCTGGTATTCTATAGAGATGACCCCCAGAGAAACAATGACACTGCGGAGTTGAGACTCATAAACAGCGTGGCACTTCCACATATATGGTTGTCCCAAGAGAACATCACAAACATCTAGTGGGGAAACATCACATAATACCTCATCCTTGAAGGGTTGGATGCCATATGACAATTGAAATTGCTAGCTGACACGAAGATCTCATCCTTGGTGAAGCCACCCGATGTTGTATGTCTGCGGGTGTGGTGTTGTTGACAATCTCAACTGTTTGGCGACCTTTGTTGAGATGAGGTTCTTCTGGCTTCCACTATCAGCAATAAATTGTAGCGGGGTCCCCTTCACCCACACCTGTGAATGAAAAAGGTGCTCCCCCTCTTCAGGATCTCTTGGTTCTTCTGGTTGAATTGTTGTGGTCGTGACAATAGCAGTGGGGTCTGTGTCAATGATCTGTCCTTTACCAATATTTTCAGAATCAGATTCAGAATCAGGGTTCGGCTCCTTGTATTTGATCTCGGCCACCAATGACTGTTTTGAACGACATTCATCGGTGTTGTGCCAGGGGATTTTGTGGAAATCACACCATTTTCCAGTGTCCTTCTTTGTCTTCCCATGACCCTTCTTTTCCCGTGTCTTGGACTGGTTTTGAGGAGACTATTTGTTAGGGCCATCTTTGCGTATTTGCAAACCTGAATTCCTATTTGTTCTGGTGCTTAAATTTCTGCTCAATTTTAACAGCATATCGATAAGAAACACGGAGTGATGAGATGTCCAGAAAATCAATTTTAGTCTAGATGTATCTGTGTAGAGCCCCACGGTATTTCAGAACCAAATGTCTCTTAGAGTCTTTGATACCCATCTTGGTGCGTAAGGTATGGAAGGTATTGGTGAACTCTGGAACTACATGGCCCCTCTCTTGCTGCATTGTGGTCCATCTCATGTACTGGTCCTCATAGTTGCCAATAGGGGAATATTGTTCCTTCACTGTATCCACAAAAAAATCCCAAGTGGGATCGGCCCCATATATTCCCGACTCCTCCGTGGAACTTTGCTCCCATTAAGTTTCCCACCAATGTTTGACATGAGGGAGAGCTTCAAGGAGTACGAAGGTGATATTTTCTTTGTCGGAAACATTGTGAATAGAGAAATAACCTTCTAGCAGAGTCAACCATTTTTATAGGGCTTCTGCATCTATCTGTCCTTTAAATACAAGAATATCAAAATTAACTTGTACCTTGAAAGGTGAGGTGCCTTCAAAGTGTATGCTTGATGAATATGTGCCTGATGCTATCGGCAAGTGTTCAAGGATGTGGGAAAAATTCTCCATCATTTCATCCCTTTGTCACATGAGAACTTGCTCAAGAAACATATTGATATGATTGTCTGCTTCATCATTTTTCTTTTCTTCCGGCATTGAGGGTTTCTTGGGTGTGTGAGAGCGATTGTCTTCAAGAGAGACAAGCTCGATACCCAACTTTCTATACTCAGACCTCGTCGGGGACATGCATTGAAAAAAAATCAAGAGCAGCCTTCTCTGATACCACTGATCCAGATTATTTTCGGCACGAAATGAGATCAAAGATATAATAAAGAAATGCATAGAGATATCATAAATATTCAATAATATAACAGAAATATATTAGAGATGCAACCATAAACACAGATATACAGTAATACACAATTTCTATTAATGAAATAAATGTATAGAGACTGTAAAATACAGAGTGAAAGACTCAATAGAATGGTGGCAGCTTATCTCTGAGAAGATATGTGACGACTACTCGCATTCGCAAGAACATGATTACAATGAGGCTCTGAAGGCCTTTTTACAATAAACAGGAATGAAAAAAGTCCTAGACATCCAAAAACCTAACCTGATCTGGATTTTATGAGAATAATGAAATGAATACAGATTATTAACAGGTGCTTAACACAAAATAACAGAGATACAGTAAAACTAGTTTTCTATTCAATAACGAAATAAGTTGAAACTGTAAAATGTAGCAGAAACAAGCTTGTTGGAATGATGGTGGCTTATCTCTGAGAAGAGATGTGACGGTAGGGCACATTCACAAGAAGAAGGTTACAATGAGGCTCTGAAGGCCTTTTTACAATAAGAAAGAATGCCAAAAACCCTATACACCAAAAACCTAACCCTAGGAGATGAAACGCCAAAATTCATGTGGGCCCTATTTGGGTAAGCTAGTACATCAACTTCCCGGGGTCGTAACTTTTGCATACGATCATCGTTTTAGGCATGTGATAGCCCGTTGGAAAGGTATCACCGAGGATATTCATTTCACAGGATTAATCATTCCTTTGTCTATAATTGAGGAGTTCAATACCAAAAAACCTTCATTTAGGCCCTCAAAATGGCCACGGAAGTAAAAACTACTAAAAATAGTAAATTGCCAAAAATGTCAGAAAATTATTTTGAGCCACTTGGAAAAGGTGGGTGGCCACCGATATCCATTTGGATCAATCCTCCCTCCTTAGGGAGAAATGGTCTCCATTGCGTTGAGGTCCCCCATTAGATGAGGAAATTTTTGCTGAATTTGGCCCCAGGTGAGCAACTTGCCTTGGTGTAGGAGCTTCCCTTCTTTGACAACTCGATAAAGTTGGATCCTTTGTTGTCGAGTTCCCTTGATCTATCTGTCCACGATATGATCATTGGATGCCTGTTGTATGTAGTCAGGGTTGAGCTCTGTTGGTGTCAGTTTCTCTGCTACTTCTGAGGTGTCCAATAATGGTGGGAAATAAGGGCGAAGGAGATCCATGTTGAACACTGGGTGGAGACCAAGGAAAGGAGGAATGTTGAGCTCAAAAGAATTATCCCCCACGGCCTTGGTGATAGTGTATGGTCCATAATGGAGTGGGTGAATCTTCTGATGGGGTCCTGTAAGGCATTCTTGCTGCAAGTGCAACCAAACTTTGTCGCCCACCTGAAACTTATGCGACAGCCGATGTTGATCATGGAACTGTTTGTACTTGTCATTGGACTTCGGTAGGATATCCTGAACCTGTTGGCGGATGTGCTGGATCTGCTTAATGAACTAGGTGGCTTTGTCAGCTTCAGTTGGAGCAGGAGATGAATCAGTCGAGGTGACTGCAAGGGGAAGTGCAACATCTATGGGACCCAATGGTGTGAATCCCAACCCCACTTGAAAGGGGTTGTGGCCGGTTGAGCTATGCAAGGCTCGGTTGTAGCTATGATGAACATAAGGAAGGATCTCATCCCATGTGCGAGGGTTCTTTGAATTATACATGCGAAGGATATGCACAATCATTCGATTTACAACCTCGGTTTGGCCATCTGTCTGGGGGTGGAAGGCCATGGATTTGGTGAGCTTGGTGTCCAGCAGTGACCAGAGGCTCGACCAAAATGTGCTAAGAAATCGACTATCCCAATCTGAGACAATGGTTTGTGGGATTCCAAAATGTACCCAGACTCGTTCAAAGAAGAGCTTGGCAGTGGCCTCTGCTGTGATACTCTTCTTGTAGGGAACCAGAATTGCCATCTTAGAAAAGTGATCAACAACCACAAAAACACAATCATTTCCCCTCTTGGTGGATGGGAGGCCTGACATGTAGTCCATTGAGATGGATTCCCATGGCCTGTCAGGAGTAGGAAGAGGGGTGTACAAGCCCTGTTTCTTAGTGGTCGGTTTGGAAATAGCGCAGGCAGTGCAGGACCTGATATACTTGTCGACCTCCTATTGAAGTTTCTGCCAGTAGAAATGTTTCTGTAGCATCGCCACTGTCTTTTCGACGCTGAAGTGTCTTGCCACCCAAATGTAGTGGGCTTCCCATATCAGTTTCACTCGCTTGCTTGATGGAACACAGATATGACCCAGATGACACAACAACCCATCCTGAAGATGGAAATTATCGACCATTGCATTTGCACCCAACATTTGGTAGGTGGTGGCGAAGTCAAGGTTTGTCTCATAGAGTTGGGGCCATCCAGATGTCTCATGGCCGCAAGAGTCTAGCACCGTGGTGAGTGTCGCGACTGGATGTCTGCTGAGGCAATCAACGACGTGATTGGTGCTTCATGTTTTATACTTATGTTGAGGTGTAATTGCTGCAAGTATGTGGACCACTTTTGATGGCGGTCATTTTGCAGTTTTCCCTGTGTCTACATGAACGACAGTGGATTATGATCAGTGTGGATGACTGTCTCCTTCCCAAGAATGTAATGTCTCCACTGGCGACATGCTTGCACAATGGAGTACATTTCTTTATCGTAAGTAGGGTACTTACAGACAGTATCCGATAGTGTCTCACTATGATAGGCCACGGGGTGGCTGTGCTGAGTCAGAACGATACCCATGGCATAGTCTGAAGCATCTGTCTCGATCTCAAAGAGATGTTGCAGGTCTGGTAGTGAAAGTACTGGGGTTGAGCACAAGCACTGCTTCAAATCATTGAACACTTGTTGTTGGGACCGGCCCCATGCAAATTTCACCTTACCACCACCCCTGTTTATTTGGCTGAGGGTGCATGCAATATGGGAGAAACCCAACATGAACCTGAGGTAGAAATTAGCAAGTCCCAAGAAGCTTCGAACCTTAGTGAGTGTTGTTGGGGATGGCCAGTCACGGATGACTTGGATCTTGGCTGGATCCACATGTAAGCCATGCTGATCAATGATGTAGCCTGAGTAATGGACCATGTCCATGCCAAAGGAGCATTTTTCCAAGTTGGCATATAGCTTGTGCTACCGTTGGTGTGCAGAACCTGTTGAATATGCTGCAAGTGTTTGTCCCAAGTCTTGTTGTAAATTAGAATGTCATCCAGATACACCACTACAAAACTATTGGTGAATGGTCGCAGGATATCATCCATCATCATCATGAAAGTGGTTGGAGCATTTTTCAAACCAAAGGGCATGACCAACCATTCAAAAAGTCCCTCCTTTGACTTGAAGGCGGTCTTCCATACATCTGTTTGTTCTATCGGGACCTGGTGGTAGCCAAACTTCAAATCAATCTTACTGAAGTATTTTCCCCCCACGAGTTGATCAAGGAGGTCATCGATTTGGGGAATCGGGTATCAGTTTCTGAGAGTGATTTTATTCAGAGCCTGATAATCAATACAGAGTCGCCAGGTTCCATCTTTCTTCTATACCATCATGATTGGGCTCTCGCAAGGTGATGAGCTAGGGTGTATGTGCCCTTGTGGAGCAGTTCTTGGATATGTCTCTTGATCTCCTCATTCTCTAAAAAATAGCGACGATAGACTGGCCCATTGGTCAATGATGCGATGGGGGTCAGATCGATGGGGTGCTTGACCTGACAGTGCATAGGTACCCCTGTAGGTGAGGAGAAGATATCCGAGTATTCTTCCATGACCTTATCTAGTTACTTCTACTATGTGGAGAGGTCAGCCACAGAGACCCTGGATGTGGCTGCAATCTTTCTCTTATTCTGAGAGTGAATCACAAAGAAGACAAACTTCCTCGTCTGAGAGATGACCTTCCTGCATTTCTTAGCAGAGATCAAGGAAATAGCACTAGGTGGGACTGCCTCGGGTATCCTATACAATTTCTTGTTCAAAGTAATAATAACACTATGAGGCCTAGAATCATATACAGCATGACGTTTCCATAAATAAGGTTGGCCCAAAAGAACATCACAAACTTCAAGAGGAGAAACATCACACAATACCTTGTCTCTAAAGGGCTTGATGCCATACAACAATCGACACTATTGGTCGACGCGGAGATTGCTTCCTTGGCGGAGCCATCCAATGGTGTAGGGTTGTGGGTGCACCATTGTTGGCAGGGCCGACAGCTTGATGACCTCTACTGAGATGATGTTCTTCTGGCTACCGCTATCAACGATGAAGTGAAACGGGGTGCCTTTTACCCACATCTGTGAATGGAAGAGGCACTCTCCTTCTTCTGGCTCGTCTGGCTCACTAGGCTGGATCTTGGTGGTAGAAACGGTGGCACTGGGTTCTACATCAATGATTCATATTCCCCTTTATGGTTCTATCTCAAAGTCATAATCTGCATCTGATTTAGAGGCTTTCACTTCGGCCACCAGCGACTGCTTTGAGCGATAATCAACAATGTTATGCCAAGGGCTCTTATGGAAGTCACACCACTTCTTGGTATATTTCTTTGTCTTTCTGGTGTCCTTATTTGCTTGTGGCTTGTACTGGTTGTCTTGATACTGTCCATCTTTTCTCTGTCCTTTGTTCGGTGGGTTGGGGCCTCCCTTTCCTGGCTTTGGTTGTGCGGGGTTCCCAGGCCCAAATTGCCGCGTCTTTTGTTTGAGCTTCTGCTTGATTTTGACGGCATATCGATAGGCTGCGCCCAAGGATGAGATGTATAGAAATTTCATTTCAGTCTGGATGTATCTACGTAAAGCACCATGATACTTGAGCACCAGATTTCACTCTGAATCTTTGATACCCAAATTGGTGCACAAGGTATGGAAGATAATTGTGAAATTTGGCACTGCTTGGTCTCTTTCTTGCTGCAGTGTGGTCCATTTGGTATACAGGTCGTCATAACTTCTGACCGGGTAGTATTGTTCCTTAATAGCATCCCTGAAGGATTCCCAGGTGGCCGTGATTGAAAATAATGAGGTTTCCTCTATTTCCTTTTGCTCACAGAAAGTTTCCCAACAATCTTTGACATGGGAAATGACTTTGAGGAGCGCAAAAGTAATCTTTTCTCTATTCGAAAATTTTTGAATAGAAAAATACCCTTCTAGTAGATTCAACCACTTGTCTACAACATATGCATCTATCTGACCTTCAAATATAGGAATATAAAAGTTTATTTGTACCTTGAAGTGGGCGACACCTCCGTTCGAAGAAGATGCATCACCTGTTGGTAGTCGTCGAAGGGTTTGCGCGAAACTATCCATCATCTCGTTCCTCTGTTGCGTGAGGGATTCCTCAATCAAATGTTTGAAAGGATCTCTTGTCCCTTCATATTTATTTTCTCCTACCATGGGAGGTTTCTTGGGTGTGCAAGAGCTTCTGTCCTCAAGAGAAAGAAGCTCGAGACCCAACTCTTTGTACTCCGACCTCGTTGGGGACATGCATTAAGATAACAATGAGCAGACCGCTCTGATACCACTGACCCAAATTTTATGAGCAGAATGAAACGAATATAGATTATTAACAGGTTCTTAACACAAAATAACAGAGATACAGTAAAACTATTTTTCTATTCAATAACGAAAGAAGCTGAAACTGTAAAATGCAGTGGAAACAAGCTTGTTGGAATGGTGGCGGCTTATCTCTGAGAAGAGATGTGATGGCAGTGTGAATTCGCAAGAAGAAGGTTATAATGAGGCTCTGAGGGCATTTTTACAATAAGAAATAATTCCAAAAACCCTAGACATCCAAAAACCTAATCCTAGGAGATGAAACGCCAAAAGTCATGTGGGCCCCATTTGGGTAAGCTAGTACATCAACTTCCCGGGGTCGTAACTTTTGCATACGATCTCCATTTTAGGCATGTGATATCCTGTTGGAAAGGTATCACCGAGGAGATTCATTTTGGGGGATTAATAATGCATTTGAATATCATTGAAGATCTCTATATTGAAAAACCTTTATTTAGGCCCTCAAAATGGCCACGAAAGTAAAAACTGCTAAGAATAGTAAATTGCCAAAAATGTCAGAAAACTGTTTTGAGCCAGTTGGAAAAGGTGGGTGGCCACCGATATCCACCTAGATCAATTCTCCCTCCTTAGGAAGCAATGGTATACATTGTGTTGAGTTCCCCCATTAGATGAGGAAATTTCTGCTGAATTTGGCCCCGGGTGAGCCACTTGCCTTGGTGCAGGAGCTGCCATGCTTTGACGACTCAATAAAGCTGGATCCTTTGTTGTCAAGTGCCCTTGATCTGTCTGTCCAAAATATGATCATTGGATGCCTGTTGTATGCAGTCACGGTTGAGCTCTGTTGGTGTCAGTTGTTCTACTACTTCTGAGGTGTCCAATAATGGTGGGAAATAAGGGCGAAGGAGATCCACGTTGAACACTGGGTGCAGGCCAAGGAAAGGAGGAATGTTCATCTCAAAAGAATTATCCCCCATGACCTTGGTGATAGTGTACATTCCATAAAGGAGTGGGAGAAACTTCCTATGGGGTCCTGTAAAGCGTTCTTTCTACAAGTGCAACCAAACTTTGTCCCGCACCTGAAACTTATGCATCACCCGATGTTGATCATGGCGTTGTTTGTACTTGTCATTAGAATTCTATAGGATATATTGAACCTATTGGTAGATGTGCGAGATCTGCTCAATGAACTGGGTGGCTTTGTCATATTCAGTTGGAGCAGGAGATGAGTCAGTCAAGGTGACCGCAAGGGGAAGTGCAACATCTATGGGACCTAATGGTTGGAATCCCAACCCCACTTGAAAGGGGCTGTGGCCAGTTGAGCTATGCAAGGCTTGGTTGTAGCTATGCTAGACATAAGGAAGGCTCTCATCCCATGTGCAAGGGTTCTTTGAATTATACATGTGAAGGATATGCACAATCATTCGATTTACAACCTCGGTTTGGCCATTTGTCTAGGGGTGGAAGGTCATGGATTTGGTGAGCTTCGTGTCTAGCAGTGACCAGAGGCTTGACCAGAATGTGCTGAGAAATCGACTATCCCGATCTGAGACAATGGTTTATGGGATTCCAAAATGTACCCAGACTCGTTCAAAGAAGATCTTGGTAGTGGCCTCTACTGTGATGCTCTTCTTGCAGGCAACCATAATCACTATTTTAGAAAAGCGATCAACAACCACAAAAACACAGTCATTTCCCCACTTGGTGGATGGGAGGCCCAACATGTAGTCCATTGAGATGGATTCCCATGTCCTGTCAAGAGTAGGAAGAGGGGTGTATAAGCCCTATTTTCTAGTCATGGGTTTGGAAATAGCACATGCAGTGAAGGACCTGATATACTTGTCGATCTCCTGTCGAAGTTTCGGCCAGTAGAAATTTTTTTGTAGCATTGCCACTATCTTTTTGACGCTAAAGTGTCTTGCCACCCGAATGTAGTGGGCTTCCTAGATCAGCTTCCCTCGCTCTCTTGATGGAAAACAGATATGGCCCAGACAACACAACAACCCATCCTGAAGATGGAAATTATCGACAATTTCATTTGCACCCAACAGTTGGTAGGTGGTGGCGAAGTCAGGGTCTGTCTCATAGAGTTGGGGCCATCCAGATGTCTCATGGCCGCAAGATTTTAGCACCGTGGTGAGTGTCGTGACTAGTGGTCTACTGAGGAAATCAACGACGCAATTGGTGCTTCCTTTTTTATACTTGATGTTGAGGTGGAATTGCTGCAAGTATGTGGACCACTTTTTATGGCGGTCATTTTGCAGTTTTCCCTGTGTCTACATGAACTGCAGTGGCTTATGATCAGTGTGGATGACTGTATCCTTCCCAAGAATGTAATGTCTCCACTGGTGACATGCTTTCATAATGGAGTAGATTTCTTTGTCGTAAGTAGGGTACTTACGGATAGTATCTAACAGTGTCTCACTATGATAGGCCACGGGGTGGCCGTGCTGAGTGAGAACGGTGCCCATGGCATAGTCTGAAGCATCTGTCTCGATCTCAAAGGGATGTTGCAGGTCTGGTAGTGAAAGTACTGGAGCTGAGCACAAGAACTGATTCAAATCATTGAATTCTTTTTGTTGGGACCAGCCCCACGCAAATTTCACCTTACCACCACCCTTGTTTATTTGGCTGAGGGCCCATGTAATATGGGAGAAACCCAACGCGAACCTGCGGTAGAAATTAGCAAGTCCCAAGAATCTCCAAAGCTCAGTGAGTGTTGTTTGGGCTGGCTAGTCACTGATGACTTGGATCTTGTCTAGATCCACATGTATGCCATGTTGATCAATGATGTAGCCCGGGTAATGGACCCTGTCCATGTCGAAGGAGCATTTTTCCAGGTTGGCGTATAACTTGTGCTGCCACAGGGTGTGCAGAACCTGCTGAATATGCTGCAAGTGTTCATCCCAAGTCTTGTTGTAAATTAGAATTTCATCCAGATACACCACTACAAAAGTATTGGTGAATGGTCACAGGATATCGTCCATCATCCTCATGAAAGTGGCTGGAGCATTTTTCAAACCAAAGGGCATGACCATCCATTCAAAAAGTCCTTCCTTTGACTTGAAGGCGGTATTCCATACATATGTCTATTCTATCAGGACCTGGTGGTAGCAAGACTTTAGATCAATCTTACTGAAGTATTTGGCCCCTATGATTTGATCAAGGAGGTCATCGATTCAGGGAATCAGGTACCAATTTCTGAAAGTGATTTTATTTAGAGCCCGATAATCAATACAGAGTCGCCAGGTTCCATCGTTCTTCTGTACCAACATGATTGGGCTCTCACAAGGTGATGAGATAGGGTGTATGTGCCCCTTGTGGAGTATTTCTTGGATCTGTCTCTTGATCTCCTCATTCTCTAACAAAGAGCGACACTAGACTGGCTTATTGGGCAGCGGTGCACTGGAGGTCAGATCGATGAGGTGCTTGACCTGGAAATGCAGAGGTACCCCTGTAGGTGAGGAGAAGATATCCGATTATTCTTCCACAACCTTATCTACTTGCTTCTACTGTGTGGAGAGGTCGGCCGCAGAGACCCTGGATGTGGCTGCGATATTTTGCTTATTCTGAGAGAGAATCATGAAGAAGACAAAACTCCCCGTCTGAGAGATGACCTTCCTATATTGCTTAACAGAGATCAAGGAAATAGCACTAGGTAGGACTGCCTCAGGTATCTTGTACAATTTCCTATTCAAAGTAATAATAACACTACAAGGCCTAGACTGATATACAACATGACATTTCCATAAATAAGGTTGGCCCAAAAGAACATCACAAACTTCAAGAGGAGAAACATCACACAATACCTCATCTTTGAAGGGCTTGATGCCATACAATAGTCAACACTGTTGGCCGACGCGGAGATCACTTCCTTGGCGGAGCCATCCAATGGTGTAGAGTTGTGGGTGCGACGTTGTTGGCAGGGCCAACTGCTTGAAGACCTCTGCTGAGATCAGGTTCTTCTGGCTACCGCTATCAACAATGAAGTGCAGTGGGGTGTCTTTTACCCACATCTGTGAATGGAAGAGGCGCTCTCCTTCTTATGGCTCGTCTGGTTCACCAGGTTGGATCTTGGTGGTAACAACAGTGGCACTGGGTTCCACATCAATGATCCATATTACCCTTTTTGGTTCTGTCTCAGAGTTATAATCTGCATCTGATTCAGAGGCTTTCACTTTGGCCACTAGCGACTGCTTTGAGCGACAGTCAGTAGTGTTATTGCAAGGGCTCTTATGGAAGTCACACCACTTCCCGGTATCTTTCTTTGTCTTTCCGGTGTCCTTATTTTCTTGCGGATTGTACTGGTTTTCTTGATACTATCCATCTTTTCTCTATCCTTTGTTCGGTGGGTTGGGGCCACCCTTTCCTGGATTTTGTTGTGAGGGGTTCCCAAGCCCAAATTGCTGTGTCTTTTGTTTGAGCTTTTGCTCAATTTTGACAACATATCGGTAGGCCATGCCTAAGGATGAGATGTCTAGAAATTCCATTTCGGTCTGGATGTATCTATGCAGAGCACCACATTACTTGAGAAGTAGATGTTGCTTCGAATCTTTGATACCCAACTTGGTGTGCAAGGTATGGATGATATTTGTGAAATCTGGCACTGCTTGGTCTCTTTCTTGCAGCAGTGTGGTCCATTTGGTATACAGGTCGTCATAACTTCCAACAGGGTAGTATTGTTCCTTAATAGCATCCCTGAAGGATTCCGAGGTGGTCGTAACTGAAAATAATAAGATTTCCTCTGTTTCCTTTTGCTCACAGAAATTTTCCCACCAATCTTTGACATGGGTTACGACTTTGAGGAGCGCAAGAGTAATCTTTTCTCTATTCGAAAATTTATGAACAAAAAAATACTCTTCTAGTAGATTCAACCACTTGTCTATAGCATTTACGTCTATTTGACCTTCAAATATAGGAATATCAAAGTTTATTTTTACCTTGAAGGGGGCGACGCCTCCGTTCGAAGAAGATGCATCGTCTGTTGGTAGTCGCCGAAGGATTTGCATGAAAATATCCATCATTTCATTCCTCTCTTGCGTGAGGGATTCCTCAATCAACAATTTGAAAGGATCTCCTATCTCATCATCTTTCTTTTCTCCTGCCATGGGAGGTTTCTTGGGTGTGCGATAGCTTCTGTCCTCAAGAGAAACAAGCTCGAGACCTAACTCTTTGTACTCCGACCTCGTTGGGGACATGCATTAAGATGACAAGGAGCAGACCGCTCTGATACCACTGATCCAGATTTTATGAGAAGAATAAAATGAATACAGATTATTAATAGGTGCTTAACACAAAATAACTGAGATACAGTAAAACTAGTTTTCTATTCAATAACGAAATAAGCTGAAACTGTAAAATGCAGCGGAAACAAGCTTGCTGGAATGGTGGCGGCTTATCTCTGAGAAGAGATGTGACGGCAGCATGAATTCACAAGAAGAAGGTTACAATGAGGCTTTGAAGGAATTTTTACAGTAAGAAAGAATGCCAAAAACCCTATACATCAAAAAACCTAACCCTAGGAGATGAAACGCCAAAAGTCTTGTGGACCCCGTTTGGGTAAGCTAGTACATCAACTTCTCGGGGTCGTAACTTTTGCATACGATCTCCGTTTTAGGCATGTGATATCCAATTGGAAAGGTATCACTGAGGAGATTCATTTAAAGGGCTCAGTTATGAATTTATATATCTTTGAGGATATCGATACTGAAAAACCTTCATTTAGGCCCTCAAAATGGCCCTGGAAGTAAAAACTGCTAAAAATAGTAAATTGCCAAAAATGTCAGAAAATTGTTTTGAGCCAGTTGGAAAAGGTGGGTAGCCACCGATATCCATCTACATCAATCCTACCTCCTTAGGAAGAAATGGTCTCCATTGCATTGAGGTCCCCCGTTAGATGAGAAAATTTCTGCTGAATTTGGCCCCGGGTGAGCCACTTGCCTTGGTGCAGGAGCTGCCTTGCTTTGATGACTCGATAAAGATGGATCCTTTGTTGTCGAGTGCCCTTGATATGTCTGTCCACAATATGGTCATTGGATTCCTGTTGTATTCAGTCAGGGTTGAGCTATGTTGGTGTCAGTTGTTCTGTTACTTCTGAGGTGTCCAATAATGGTGGGAAATAAGGGCAAAGGAGATCCACGTTGAACACTGGGTGCAGGCCAAGGAAAGGAGGAATGTTGAGCTCAGAAGCATTATCCCCCATAGCCTTGGTGATAGTGTACGATCCAAAACGGAGTGGGAGAGGCTTCCGATTGGGTCCTGTAAGGCCTTCTTTCTGCAAGTGAAACCAAACTTTGTCGCCCACCTGAAACTTATGCGGCACCCGATGTTGATCATGGCATTGTTTGTACTTGTCATTGGACTTATGTAGGATATGCCAAACCTGTTGGTGGATGTGCGAGATCCACTCAATGAACCGGGTGGCTTTGTCAGCTTCAGTTGGAGTAGGATATGAGTCAGTCGAGGTGACCACAAGGGGAAGTGCAACATCTATGGGACCCAATGGTTGGAATCCCAACCCCACTTGAAAGGGGTTGTGGCCGGTTGAGCTATGCAAGGCTTAGTTGTAGCTATGTTGGACATAAGGAAGGCTCTCATCCCATGTGTGAGGGTTCTTTGAATTATACATGCGAAGGATATGCACAATCATTCGATTTACAACCTCAGTTTGGCCATCTGTATGGGGGTGGAAGGCTGTGGATTTGGTGAGCTTGGTGTCTAGTAGTGACCAAAGGCTCGACTAGAATGTGCTGAGAAATCGACTATCCCGATCTAAGACAATGGTTTGTGGGATTCCAAAATGTACCCAGACTCGTTCAAATAAGAGCTTGCTAGTGGCCTCTGTTGTGATGCTCTTCTTGCAGGCAACCAGAATCGCCATCTTAGAAAAGCGATCAACAACCAAAAAAACACAGTCATTTCCCCACTTGGTGGATGGGAGGCACGACATGTAGTCCATTGAGATGGATTCCCATGGCCTGTCAAAAGTAGGAAGAGGGGTGTACAAGCCCTATTTCTTAGTGGTCAGTTTGGCAATAGCACAGGCAGTGCAGGACCTAATATACATGCCGACCTCCTGTCGAAGTTTCAACCAGTAGAAATGATTCTGTAGCATTGCCACTGTCTTTTCGACGCCGAATTGTCCTGCCACCCTACTGTAGTGGGCTTCCCATATCAGCTTCGCTCACTCGCTTGATGGAACACAGATATGGCCCATACGACACAACAACCCATCCTGAAGATGGAAATTATCGACAACTGCATTTGCACCCAACATTTTGTAAGTGGTGGCGAAGTCAGGGTCTATCTCATAGAGTTGGGGCCATCTAGATGTCTCATGGCCGCAATATTCTAGCACCGTGGTGAGTGCCGCGACTAGCAGTCTACTGAGGCAATCAGTGACGCGATTGGTGCTTCCTAATTTATACTTGATGTTGAGGTGGAATACCTGCATGTATGTGGACCACTTTTGATGGGGGTCATTTTTCAGTTTTCCTTGTGTCTGCATTAACTGCAGTGTCTTATGATCAGTGTGGATGATTTTCTCCTTCCCAAGAAAGTAATGTCTCCACTGGCGACACGCTTGCACAATGGAGTACATTTCTTTGTTGTAAGTAGGGTACTTATGAACATTATATGATAGTGTCTCACTATGATAGACCACGGGGTGGTCGTGCTGAGTGAGAACGACGCCCACGGCATAGTCTAAAGCATCTGTCTCAATCAAAAAGGGATGTTGGAGGTCTGGTAGTGAAAGTATTGGGGCTGAGCACAAGCGTTGCTTCAAATCATCAAACGCTTTTTGTTGGGACCGGACCCATGCAAATTTCTCCTTACCACCACCCTTGTTTATTTGGCTGAGGTCCCATGCAATATGGGAGAAACCTAACACGAACCTGCAGTAGAAATTAGCAAGTCCCAAGAAGCTCTGAACCTCAGTGAGTGTCATTGGGGATGGCCAGTCACGGATGACTTGGATCTTGGCTAGATCCACATGTACACCATGCTGATCAATGATGTAGCCCGGGTAATGGACCCTGTCCATGCAGAAGGAGGATTTTTCCAGGTTGGCGTATAGCTTGTGCTGTAGCAGGTGGTGCAGAACCTGTTGAATATGCTGCAAGTGTTCATCCCAAGTCTTGCTGTAAATTAGAATGTCATCCAGATACACCACTACAAAAGTATTGGTGAATGGTTGCAGGATATCATCCATCATCCTCATCAAAGTGGCTGGAGCATTTGTCAAACCAAAGAGCATGACCAACCATTCAAAAAGTCCTTCCTTTGACTTGAAGGTGGTCTTCCATACATCTGTCTGTTCTATCGGGACCTGGTGGTAGCTATACTTCAGATCAATCTTACTGAAGTATTTGGACCCCATGAGCTGGTCAAGGAGGTCATCGATTTAGGGATTAGGGTACCGGTTTCTGACAGTGATTTTATTCAGAGCCCAGTAATCAATACAGAGTCGCCAGGTTCCATATTTCTTCTATACCATCACGATTGGGATCCTGCAAGGTGATGAGCTAGGGTGTATGTGCCCCTTGTGGAGTAGTTCTTGGATCTGTCTCTTGATCTCCTCATTCTCTAACAATGAGCGACGATAGACTAGCCCATTCAGTAGTGGTGCGTCGGGGGTCATATCGATGGGGTTCTTGACCTGGAAGTGCAGAGGTACCCCTGTAGGTGAGGAGAAGATATCCGAGTATTCTTTCATGACCTTATCTACTTGCTTCTGCTGTGTGGAGAGGTCAGCCACAGAGACCCTGGATGTGGCTGTGATCTTTTTCTTATTCTGAGAGCGAATCACGAAGAAGAAAAACTTCCTCGTCTGAGAGATAACCTTCCTGCATTGCTTAGCAGAGATCAAGGAAACAACACTAGGTGGGACTGCCTTGGGTATCTTGTACACTTTCATGTTCAAAGTAATAATAAAACTACAAGGCCTAGACTCATATAAAACATGATGTGTCCATAAATAAGGTTGGCCCAAAAGAACATCACAAACTTCAAGAGGAGAAACATCACACAATACCTCATCTTTGAAGGGCTTGATGCAATATGACAGTCGACACTTGGCCAACGCGAAGATCGCTTCCTTGGTGAAGCCATCCAATGGTGTAGGGTTGTGGATGCGGTGTTGTTGGCAAGGCCAGCCACTTGAAGACCTCTGCTGAGATGAGGTTCTTCTGGCTACCGCTGTCAATGATGAAGTGCAGTGAGGTGCCTTTTACCCACATCTATGAATGGAAGAGGCACTCTCCTTCTTCTGGCTCGTCTGGTTCACCAGGCTGGATCTTGGTGGTAGCAACGGTGGCACT
Source organism: Picea engelmannii (assembly GCA_009831015.1). Taxonomy (NCBI): domain Eukaryota; kingdom Viridiplantae; phylum Streptophyta; class Pinopsida; order Pinales; family Pinaceae; genus Picea; species Picea engelmannii. Next base: position 441,110 of record ML785788.1, on the reverse strand, counting down.
GGGTTCCATGTCAATGATCTGTCTTCCCCTTTCTGGTTCTGTCTCGGAGTCAGAATCTACATCTGATTCAGGGGCTTTTACTTTGGCCACCAATGACTTCTTTGAGCGACAATCATCATTTTTATGCCAAGGGCTCTTATGGAAGTCGCACCACTTCCCGGTATCTTTCTTTGTCTTTTCGGTGTCCTTATTTTCTTGCGGCTTGTACTAGTTGTCTTGATACTATCCATATTTTCTCTGTCCTTTGTTTGGTGGGTTGGGGCCGCCCTTTCCTAGATTTTTTTGTGAGGGGTTCCCAGGCCCAAATTTCCCCGTCTTTTGTTTGAGCTGCTGCTCGATTTTGACGGCATATGGGTAGGCCGCACCCAAGGATGAGATGTCTAGAAATTCCATTTCAGTCTAGATGTATCTATGTAGAGCACCGTGATACTTTAGCACCAGATGTTGCTCTGAATCTTTGATACCCAACTTTGTGTGCAAGGTATGGAAGATATTTGTGAAATCTGGCACTGCTTGGTCTCTTTCTTGCCGCAGTGTGGTCCATTTGGTATACAGATCATCATAACTTCTGACAGGGTAGTATTGTTCCTTAATAGCATCCTTGAAGAATTCCGAGGTGGCTGTGACTGAAAATAATGAGGCTTCTGCTGTTTCCTTTTGCTCACAGCAAGTTTCCCACCAATCTTTGACATGGGGAACGACTTTGAGGAGCGCAAAAGTAATCTTTTCTTTATTCGAAAATTTATGAACAGAAAAATACCCTTCTAGTAGATTCAACTACTTGTCTACAACATCTGTGTCTATCTAACCTTCAAATATAGGAATATCAAAGTTTATTTGTACCTTGAAGGGGGCAGCACCTCTGTTCGAAGAAGATGCATCGCCTTTTGGTAGTCGCCGAAGGATTTGCGCGAAACCATCCATCATATCGTTCCTCTGTTGCGTGAGGGCTTCCTCAATCAACATTTTGAAAGGATCTCCTGTCCTGTCATCTTTTTTCTCCTGCCATGGGAGGTCGCTTGGGTGTGCGAGAGCTTCTGTCCTCAAGAGAAACAAGCTCGAGACCCAACTCTTTGTACTCCGACCTCGTTGGGGACATGCATTAAGATGACAAGGAGCAGACCACTCTGATACCACTAATATGGATTTTATGAGTATAATGAAATGAATACAGATTATTAATAGGTGCTTAACAAAAAATAACAGATACACAGTAAAATTGGTTTTCTATTCAATAACGAAATAAGCTGAAACTGTAAAATGCAGCGGAAACAAGCTTGTTGGAATGGTGGCGGCTTATCTCTGAGAAGAGGTGTGATGGAAGCACACATTCACAAGAAGAAGGTTACAATGAGGCTCTGAAGGCCTTTTTACAATAAGCAATAATTCCAAAAACCTTACCCTGGGAGATGAAACACCAAAAGTCATGTGGGCCCCGTTTGGATAAGCTAGTACATCAACTTCTCGGGGTCGTAACTTTTGCATACGATCTCCGTTTTAGGTGTGTGATAGCCTGTTGGAAAGGTATCTTCGAGGATATTCATTTCAAGGTCTCAATCATGCCTTTTTATATCATTGAGGAGATCTATACCGAAAAACCTTCATTTAGGCGCTTAAAATGGCCCCGGAAACAAAAACTGCTAAACATAGTAAATTGCCAAAAATGTCAAAAAATTGTTTTGAGCCAGTTGGAAAAGGTGGGTGGCCATCAATATCCATTTCGATCATAACCCTAGGATATGAAGCACATAAATTCATTTGGTCCCCATTTGGGTAAGTTAGTACATCAACTTCTTGGAGTCGTAACTTTTGCATATGATCTTCGTTTTAGGCATATGATAGCTCGTTGGAAAGGTATCATTGAGGAGATTAATTTTGGGAGATCAATCATTCCTTTGGATATAATTGAGAAAATTTATCTCTAAAAACCTTCATTTCAACTCTCAAAATGGCCCCTAAAGTTAAAAACTTCTAAAAATAGTAAATTGCCAAATTTGCCAAAAAATTGTTTTAAGCCAGTCGGAAAAGGTGGGTGGCCACCGATATCCACCTGGATCACTTTACCTGTCTCTCACTCCCTCTCTAACCCATCCCTCTCTCTTTCTCCATCTCACTCTACACCTCTCACTCTCTCTCCGCCTCTCTCGTCTTCTCTCCCTCTCTCTCTCGCTCCCTCCCTCCACCTCTCTCGCCTACATTTACCCCTGTCTCACCCTCTCTCTCTCTCTCTCTCTTTACCCCCCCTCTCTTTACATATCTATATCTCTCTATATCCACCCTCCCCCCTCTCTCTCTCTCCACCCACCCTATCTCTCTCTTCCCCTACCCCTCTCTCCCTACCACTCTTTCCCTCCATTTATATCTATCTCTCATCCCCTCTGCCCCTATCTCCATTCCTCCTTATATACATCTCTCTCTCTCTCTCACACACACACACATACACACACACACACACCCCTACCCCCCCTCTCTCTCTTTCCCTATATCTACCTCCCTCCCCCACATTTCTTTGTCTTTCCTTGTATCTACCTCCCTCCCTCCCTCTCTCTTTGTCGCACTACCTATCCTAGTGTCTCAAGCTCCCCGCCTTTTCCAATCTCTCTCTCTCAAGAGAGGGGGAGGTAGAGCACAAGAGAGAGAGGGGGAGATAGAGCAAAAGAGGGAGGGGGAGAGAGGGGGGGGGGG
>ML785788.1:419611-438309 GCA_009831015.1 Picea engelmannii | reverse complement strand
AGAGAGAGGTAAAACGAGGGAAGATAACCTAAGATAGCGGAATACATGTAGAGAGTTAGAGGGAGAGAGTGATAAATGGGCCTATAAAGAAAGAGAGAGAGTTGGATAGATAGGGAGAGGGAAATAATGCTAGAGAGAGAGAGAGAGAGGAGGCAAGAGAGAGGGATAAGGGAGAGAAATAGATCTTGATAGAGAGAGAGAGTGGTGGGAGAGAGAAAAAGGTAGAGAGAGAGAGAGATAAGGAAGGACAAAAGGATGGAAAGAGAGTGTGGAAATGGGGAGGTGAGGGAGAGAGAGAGAGAGGGGGGGGGGAGACGTAGGGAAATAGGGAGAGAGGGGCAGAGGGGGGAGTGTTGTGCCCGTTTCGTCACTTGGGTGAGAAAAACAATGGCACTTGCATGCCTAGTTGGGCATTCTATACAAGACAGATGTTAGTGAGTGGATTAAACAAGACAAACACATGAAATAAACAAAGTAAAACAACTAAGGAAATAAAAAATAGAATTCATAAGAAACTTAGAACCATAAACAATCAACCAATGACCAAGATTATGCCACCAATGGATAACTATATTAGTTGGAAAAACACCATAGATAAAAATGAGGACTTATGGGTCCCCTCTTCCTCCTTGGGAGGGATCTTGAGTTCCCTAATGGATATCTCTTCTTACAATGGAAGAAAAATGGAAAATGATGAAGAAAATCAATGCATATTTCCTCAAGAGGTGAGTGGAATGGCCTATTGCAATGATGCTTGAATACTCCTAGGCGAAAAGAGGATTCTCAAGGGAGAATTGAGGCAGCATAAGAATACTATGAAGATCTTGGTTTCTTAGTGCACCCATGGCCTCCATTTATAACATTTCTTCAAGGAAAAAATCAACTGGTTCTTAGTGTGAACAAGGGGACTTTTAGGAAAACCTTTGGTCTTTGACCAGACCCCCATTCAAATTTCACTTAGATTTAAAGGTCAAATCAAGTTGGGAGCTGGTCCATAAGTGGTTGGGGGGGAAACAAGAACCATAAATGTGTTGTTCATAGGAGTGCACAAATTTTCTCGTACACAGTCGTGCATATGGTGCATTTTGCGCTCTACGGGATTCGTTGGCCCGCACACTGTGCGAGGACTTCCTTTAGTGAGTTTGTGCATGTCAATTTTTTCCCAATTGTATAGTTTTTGCCTTTTGAAATTCATTTTGGTGCTACAGGTGAACTAATTGTTGTTGGCATTGTTGTTTTTTTGTAACCATTTGCGTGCAATGTTGCAGATGAAATTTCAGTGATAAGAGGTGCCCCCTGATGTGTGAGGTTAGGAGCATACGTATAGCCGAAATACATCAATGATTATTCTACTGAGAGTGCCATTGTAAGGAAGAGTGCTGAGAGGAACTGCAAGAGTGATTCATTGGAGGGAGAGGGGAAACTGTGGGACCCAAATCTTTCTCTAGGGAAAAAATAAAATTTGTATACAAACGAGGCCAGCATGCCCCATGCTCATGTCATGTAACTCAAAATGTAAGACAATAACTGAAGTTGTATGTTGATGTAGATAACTGCAGCACCCTCTGGGGCAGTTTGATAATGGTAAATGAAAATTATGAATGGTGAACATACTCTGAAAAGAGGCAAGGACACCTGTAAGAAGGGTCAATGACTCGTAGGTATTGATGGCCTAACAAATTTAGAGGTCTTAGGATGGTAAAAACAACTACAATAGTCGTGTATTAAGATCCACCGTAACATGAGATTTTGTTGAATTCAAATGTTATGGGGGTCAACAAAATCAGAGAGAAATGATGGTTCTCTCTGTGCCATCTGAGACTCCTCAGTGTAAAGGTAATGAGAGCCAAGATATTGTCTCCCTTTTGGAAACTATGCTGATGCTGACAGAAGGGGAGATGCAACTCCAAGAAGCAAAGGGCTTTGTGAAATCTACAGTAATAAGATCAGGGAATGATGGGGAGCATGAATGAGGTCAAGGTGCGGTGAGAATCAAGACTTCCCTTGGTTGGGGGTATGTTTGAAGGGTGAGTGAAAACAACCGTAAAATTGTATCTAGTGTCATGGGGACAACTAGATATGGGGTTAAACTATGTTAGAGGCTAACAAAGTGGACAAACTCAGAGATCATGGGTGCATGGACTTGGGATAATCGAGGTTCGTGAACGATGTTGAAATGAAAAAAAGGAGAGTGGAGGCCCCAACCAAGGGTGACATGGGTTGCGTTTCTGGGAAAAGAAGGTCATTAAGGGTGATGACAAAATGATAAGTAAATGATGGAAAAAAAGGATTTTTACAATTATTAAATGAATAAAGAATAATTTGGGATGAGTGTATAGATACAAAAATGAGTGCCCGAGTGTGAGATGAATTGTCTTGTGATGGCACAAGTTTCAAAGAGAACTAGTGGTGGGTGGGGGTCCCATGGGTGGGTTTATGTATGAGGTAAATGAATGGAGGGAAATATGCAGATGGGACAAATGATGGTGAATGAAATGGAGGGTTAAGGATACTACAGAGGTGCATTCGAATAGAACCGAGATGAGATAGTCTGGGAGTCCATTGGGAAAGCTAGAAATATGATGAGAAGGAGTATGTGGCTTATTCTTGGAAGTTCATATGACTATCAAGACTCCCATACCTAGGGGGTGAAAGTAGCACGAAACATTTCCAAGGGGAACTATGAATGGGGCAACTCATGTGTGGGAGATTGCTACTAGGTGGAAATACCAAAATGCAGTAGAGGTGACGATACTGCAGAGTCGGATGTAGGGAAACTGAAGGTGAACATCAAAGGGTGTGACTGGGAGATGCAATTGATATTCAGAGGGAATGATTACATGCCACTGTTAAACATATACCTAAAGGGTTGCACTATTTGTGAAGACCAAGTACCTTCACACATTAAAACCGAATACCTGATGTGAACAATATCTGATGATAAAGAACATATAACAGTTATTTGATCATTTTGAACATGAGCATTCGTACCTCGACGTGACGTGAGAAAAATGCTCCCCCAGGGCCATGTTCATCTAGTGGAAATTTGATGTGGGGAGAGACCTCTGTGGGAGGGGTGGTGTCCTTGGTGTAGGTTCTATTAGAAGATACAACACACACTTGTGCTGGAGGATGTAGGAGGGGTGGCGCTTCATGATATTCCCCCAACAAGGATGGGTCTTTTAAAACTCTGGGGCCCATGTGAATGATTGAATACACATCTGTGCTAGTGTGGACAAGGGGAAGGATGTTATCGATGTTGGTGGAATGGTTGGGTTCATAATGTGTAATTTGGTTGATGGTGATGATCTTTTCATTGTGGGGAAACATCATCGTTCGAAACATAGAAGAGGCCACCACCTTCATAGTGTACATGTAGCTACGTCCAAACATGATATTATAATCGAGTGGGGCGTAGATAAATTCAATGTCGATGAGGATAGTTTTTCCCCTGAGTTCGATGGGGACATTTTGGAAGAGCCCTTTGGGGGATGAGGGTCGACCATCATAGGCTCTTAAGGTGACGGCAGAAGGGACTAGGTCAGGGGAGCCAAGTTTCTGCCATATAGTTTTGGACATGATGCATGTAGATGCACCTTAATCAATGATACACTGATGAATCATGATGTTCTAAATTTTTACTGGTATCTGGAAAGCTACCATGTTAGGGAGACGTGATTCTCTGCTATCTAGATTGAGTGTGATGAGTTTAGTATTAGTTGGGTCAAATTCCCCCAAAGAGGAAAGAAAGTATTTACATTGAGTTGGACATGTTTGGAGTACCTCCAATACAAACATTGCTACAGGAGATTGAGCTAAGTCGTCGACCGGACTGTAGTTATGAGTTTCCCTAGCATGAGGGTTATTGACATTCCATCGTAATGGAATACATGGTATTTGAATGTTGGTTTCATTGTTAGGGTGTGGAATCATCAAGGGTTGTTCGGTTGTGGTTGAAGCCACTTTCAAAGTGGTTGGGGTAGTTTAAGGGGAGCAATGTACTGGAGACCGCGTTTTTGCAAAATAATTTATTCTTCACTGGTAAGGAGGATGTTACGATCGACCAGATTTCAAGGTTGACTGGGGCCTGGGTTTTGATACTTCCCTATTTCAGGTGGGGCAGGGTGTACCTCCTGTTGGGTATTCATCACACCTTGACGTGGAATAGGGTTTTGCAACACGGTCAGGGATGGTTGTTGCAAGTAATGTTGTGGGGCCAGCTAAGGGGCATGTGGCATTGGAGGACGTGGAGCATTCATGTATTATTTCATCTGTTTGAATTCGACAATTTGGGGTAAATGGTGAGTATAATGTCCATACTCACTGCAAAGAGCGCAAGGAAAGTTCCTCCTGAGATTGTTCTTGTTGTTATTCCCTTGGCGTTTGTTGTTATTATCCCCTTGGGTGTTTTGGTTGCCTTGATTTTGATTGCCCCCAATGGGTTGGTTTTGGAAGTTATTTCCACCTGGGCTCGGGTTATTATTGTTTTGATTTTTTCCTTTCTTCTTGGCATTATTCAACTGATGGGTTGGCTTTTTCATTTTCAATTGTTCAAAATTATGAAGTTGTTGAATGAGAGAGGGATGGAAAAAAATAACACCGGTGTGTGGTTTTCCTTGTAGAGGAGCAATCGGCTTTGGAGGACCAGGAAATGGAAAGTATGGATTGTTTTGTGCCAAATATCCATAGGGCGCATAGGAAGGTGAAGCGATTTCACTAGTGTCTAGGTTATATGCTAAGGTAGAATGGGAACTTGAACTTGGTTGAGAGGTCGGGCGCATCATGGGTGCCAACGAGGGTCCACTCATGGGTGGAGGGGGAGAAACAGGATATGGTTGTTGGTAAGGGACAAGATGGTAATAATATGGTCCTCCATATGGTTGAGGATATTGAGGTGCACTATACATAGGTGGTGGTTGGTTGTATGGGTTGTGGTGTTTCATGGTACCAATCAACCCGTTCGTAGCGTGAGACATTCCAGGCTTTTCCTAGCCAAATGGTATGGGTTTGGGTGCATAAGGTAATACTATGTATAAGTAACCTAATTGATCATAAATGAGGTCGAACTGTTGAGCCTTGATGATGTCTTCCTCTTCGGATTGGGGGAAGGTGGATGCCACATCGTTGGCAAGTATAGAAACAAGTAATTTTAGAAACCAATCGAGACATTGTTCTTTGGTGGTTTCTGCTTTACATAAACTACATCGTCGACACCATTTGTGAATGTGGTCGACAATATGCATAGCTGAGGTTTGTTTTCACTTAGAGAGAAGTTCTAAACCAATGTCATGATGAACTGGTAGATGAAAAAATGCCAAAAAGGATTTGGCCAAGGATTTAAAAGTCGCATGGGATATTGATTTTTTGTCCACATACCATTTGATTGATGGACTAGTGAGTGTTCTTTGAAATAACCTTAAGTGGATGGAGTCATCCATGATGTTGTTTGAAGAGCACCATAAGTGGAAGGTCATAACATGGTTGGTGGGATCTTCCCATCGTTTTCCTTCAAATTTTGGAATATTTGAAGGTAGCTTGGTCGACATATTGGGCCATGTGGGGTCATGTAAAATGGGATCATTCATGAGTTTAGTTAAATCAAGAATGTTTAGAGACACCAAGTATGGCATGGTGGGATTTGGTGGAAGATTAGTACCAACCATTGTGTGAGAAGGTAGTGGACCTGACCCTTGAGAGGGATTTGGTGGGGTTTTACTTCTTCCTTGAGAATAAGTTTTCCCCCTTCCTCCTTTTGAAGGAGAGCTAGTGGATTGATGGCCTTGGCATTTGGACCCAAGTAAAGTGGAACCAAGAAAATATGATCCAAAAATAGTGGAACTCAAAGGGGTGTGAGATGGTTGAGTCGGTGAGTCAACAATAATCAAAACTCCTCCTAGAATAGGAGGGGGATTTTGCAAGTGTATGGAACGACGAGGATTTTGTGGGTCCCATATGATGTCTGACTAGCAAAGTGAACGTGTGCAAATGGTGATGAGAGAAATAAATGAAAGAGAGACTTGTATAATTTGGACCTTCATAAGATAATATAATTCACAAATGCATGTAATCAAATGAGCATCATACATAAATCAACTGAAAATAAGCACACATGTGGGTAGGTGGTGTTAGTAACAATTCTTGTCATGGGCACAAGAGTATTCAGGTTTGCAAGTTGCGCGAGAAGCGCCCAAGCGTAGTGTGGAAAAATCTAGTCTCAGGCTTGCCAACAAGTAAGCAGGCAGAATTATATTGTCGATGGTCTAGATTCATCCATAGGAGCAGATCGACGGTTGACAGGAAATCACGGTTAGCGGAGTTGCGCCGAGATTAGCGTGATGGACAGCGCCCATATTGCATGCAGGAAAGGATAGTAGCCATCCTTCCAAAGGACGCGTGGCACGAGATCTAGTCACGATGGCATTTTGACATTCGGGAGTTCAAAGGGAGAGGGTTCCATGTCGTTCTACATCTCGAAGCCCCAAACCCCGAAGAGCCGAAAGTGCACAAACCCGAGCCCACAATATCACCAAGTGAGTTCAGGACCATCAGATCTGAGAGGGATGTGTGGCACCCAATTAAGCCATCTTGGCATTTCGCTCATCGCGGTTGTGATAAGAAAGGATCAACTCCTTCCTATTCACGAATGCCGAAAGAGCCTTTGAGAGTAAACGCAGGGTCATAGCCCATGGTCAATTGGGAAATAAAAGAGCTGTGTAAGAGGGGCCAAAGGTGTCAGGTTTAGTCACAGAAGAGATCATCATGATCTCCATGTGCCATCTGATTCAATCTCATTCCTGGTTCTCGATTGGATTAAATGAAGGTGAGATGGGGTGGTTGAAACCTCTCCTCACTCATTAAGCGTAAAGTATGGAGGATATGGCAAGATGGCTGCCTGATAAGGTCCCGAAAACTGATTTTTTCCAAAGATGCCATGTCGAGTCCTCGACTAGCCAAAGAGGTCTGCACACGCTATCTCGGCACTTAATGGCTCAGTTACTCCCCTTGCAGGAGCCATGCACAGTTAACATGGATTCTGATGAAGAATATCCATCCGAGTTTGACTGAAGGGACACCATGCCTTGGATGACTGAGCACGCCTCTGTTAGGTGAATTTTTTTGAGTATATAGAATTAGTCTTTGTATTTTGTAAAGCATCGATGGTTGAGCAAGGCTCCCGGTTGTAAAACTTTAATGAAGCACTGGTTATTCTGGTTGTGCATGGATTCTTGAGACTTATTTCCTTATGAATGTCATTTTATTTCACGTATTTGTTTATACTGTGTTAGAGCAGCTCAGAATTGGAGGATCCAGTCGAGTTGTTACTGTTATAGGATGATGTAGGTTAGATCATTGTAATAGTTGCATTGCTTCTAATCGGTCCCTGTGATTTTCCTTAGTGTTGAACGACTTGGAATTGGAGGATCCAGTCAGGTCCCCCCTTTAGTTCATCGAAGCCCTGAACCAAGAGGATCTTGCATTCAGAAATTTTCTTCTGCAAACTGCTGGAAGGCCTGTTGCCTGAGGTAGTTTTCTCACTCCTCTCTCCAATTCTTCAACCTGCTCATCTTCAAATAAAATCACTGACTGAAGTTAGATCAAGACCTCTTTTGTTCCTTACATACCAGACTCAGTTCCCGAGTTAGAGCAATATCTTCCCGAGTCTCTAACCATTTGATCACCCATTAAAACTATTGTGACATAAAATTGATGGGTGTTGGGCTCTACTCCTGCAAGCAATCCAGGAGTGAATTCTGACACTAACATTTATGGTGTCGTTGTCGGGGATCGAAGTTGAAAATTTTCCCCAGGATTAAACGACATTGAGCCTCTGATTCTGAAGGTGCATCAGGTATCAGAGCATTTGAAGATTGCTACTATGCACCTGGCGACTCCATTATGACGACTCCACTGTGGCGAACCTGCCGTGATAATTGTGGCTTTCAGAGGTAGACACACGTGGTCCCATCCACAGCTGCCTCTCTCTACACCTAAAAATGATTCGGAAGTGGTTATCAGAAAAGGAAAGGCCTCTGAAGGAGAATCTTCCACCACCGAACCAGGTAATCCACCATCTCCTTCTGTAGGAACTCCATTTTCTCCTCCTCAGTTTCTTAACAGACCTTTTTATGAGGTTTCCCATTTCCCAAATTTCAGGAGTGTTCCTGCTGAGTTTTCCCTTCCTGGTCTAGGATCGGAGGGAGAAATCCTTGTCACTCCCCTCTCCTCTGAAGTTGTACTTTGGCATAGACCCATGACCCCAGAAGAGTGCTCGGTTTCTATCTTTACCACTCCTCCTCTTGTTATTGTTACCACTCCTACACAAAGAGGGGCATCTGCTAACTTGAGCCCATTAGCCTTCTCCTTAAATCCCCTTTTGTTTCCCATTCCACTTCAAGACTCATTCCCAGTAGCCCATTTGCGAACTCCTTCTCCTCCAAGTTCTCCTTCACCTAACATCCCTATGGTTGGCGCTAATCCCCCTCTAAATAGAATGGATGCCATAGTTTTTGCCAGATATGCTCCCTTCATCCTACCCCATCCAATGAGTCCTCTCCCTGCTGGAGATTACTTGAAGTATATGCCCAAGTTCACTGGGGAAGGGGACATAACTGCGGAAGAGCACCTGGCTACTTTATACAGTTATGCAGACAACCTAAACATTGAAAATGAAGATGTCTGGATGAGAGTCTTCGTCCAGAGCCTGGATGGTTAGGTGAGGAAGTGGTTTAGAGGATTGGCCCCCAGATCTATTGTTGGGATCGAAGCTCTGGATAGTTCTTTCCTGAGGCAGTGGGGAGATAGGAAGGATTTCATGTATTACATGACAGAGTTTGGGTCTTTGAGGAAGATGGAAGGAGAGTCTGTCTCTAACTTCTCCAAAAGATTCAATAAGATGTATAATAAAATTCCTGATGAGATAAAACCCTCAGAAGCCTCGACCAAGATTTCTTATGCTAGTGCGTTTGGTCTCGATTTCTATCTTTTATTGAGAGAAAGAAGAGCCACCTCCTTAGCTCAAATGAAATATGCGGCCATAGAGGTGGAATCTAATGTATTAGCATCGAATAGACTTAGGAACAAGGCTGACGCAGATAGGAGAAAGGTAAGATCTGAAGCCTCAACTTCTAGCCCATCGGTGCCCCACCCTCAAGTGGATGAACTGACCAAGATGGTGAAGTCTCTATCTGTAGAGATGGAGAGAATGAAGGTGGAGGGGAGGCAATCATACAAGGGCCCTCAAAGCATCGAAAATAAAGGAGGTTTCAGGAGGCCAAACAATGTTGTTTCCCCGACTATGCAAAGAGAGAGGGGAAGAGACAGAGAAGACCAGAAAATTCAGGCCCCTTTCCAAAACAATTTTATGGCCAAGGAAGAAGAAGGGGAAATAGATGAGCTTGATCTTGAAATCCATTGCTTCGGAGACACTCCTCCTTTTCCTCATATCACTAAATCAACATACGAGGAGTTTCTCATGGATAGTCAGCTAAATGAGCTAAGCAAGGAAAACAAGGCTAGTGGCAGCCAAGCTAGGTATGACCTGAGGTCCAAGAAAAGGACAATATCACCTGATGCTCCTGAGCAGTTCACTAGAAAAGAGAAACCTGCTAATGAATTAGCAGACACTCGCAGAGGTAAGAATACCTGACCCCTCTCTCCCATAGTCCAGAGTCTTGTTCCTGAAATAAGAGAAATCCCAAAGCTTACATCTTCTTTTAATTTCGATCATGAAATTCAAAAGATCAGAATCCCTGTGCCCCTGACCGAATTGATTAAACATGAAGGGTTCAAAAGACGCTTCTCTGAGATTTTATAGTCTGAGGTCTCTTGCCTTTCCACAGACTCCATCAATTTGCAAGATGAAAAGCCTGTAGTTATTCTAGGTCTTATGGTAGAAGACATAAATGACTCATCCCCTCCCTTCTACACTTCCTTGAACATACATGACAAGGTACTGCACAACTTCTTGATGGATTCGGGGGCTTCTCACAACCTCATTCCCAAGACTATCATGGAAGAGTTAGGGCTAGAAGTCACCCGAGCCTACCATGACCTCTATTCCTTTGACTCCGGGAAATTTCAATGTCTAGGAGTCATCAAAGACCTGGTCGTGACCTTGTTTCAATTGCCCATGAAAAGTGTGGTCATGGATGTTGTAGTGGCTGATGTCCCCCCCAAGTTCAGTATGTTGTTATCAATATCTTGGATAATGACTGGGGGAAACTCTGCAGATGGACCTAACCTATGCTACTATCCTAGTGTTTGGAGGAGAGCATAGGAGGCTATACAGAGAAGCCCAATTGGCCTATATATTCAGTGATGAAGCCAATCCTACCAACCATCCCATTTTTTCCTTGGACACTGATTTAGGTTCCAGTTTACTACAACTCACTCATGCTCCCGAGCCTCCTCTTAAACTCAGAAAGCAACCCACCACTCCTCATGAATTTTCTCCCCCCATCTCCCCCATATGGAAAATGTTTTTTGATGGAGCCTCTTCCAGGGAAGGTGTTGGTGCGGGGGTATTCTTTGTATCACCTGCTCAGGAAACCATGTCTCTTTCATACAAGATAGAATTTGAAGCTACTAACAATGTGGCAGAATACAAAGCTCTTGTTATAGGATTAAGAGATACAAAGGAAATGGGAATTCATGAGGTAGCAGTGTTCGGAGATGCAGAGTTGGTGGTCCAACAGATCAGAAATGCTTATTAGGATAAGCATCCTCGACTTAGGAGTTACAAAAATGAGGTATGGGACCTAATTGACATTTTCTTCTCAGCATTTAACATTTCTTTCATCCCAAGAGAGAAGAACACAGTGGCAGATTCCTTGGCTACATCAACAAGCAATTTCAAAGTTCCCTTGCCACCCAAATTCAGATACAATGTAGAAGTAAAATACAGGCCCTCCATACCTGACAATGTCAAGCATTGGAAGGTGTTCAAGGATGATCTTGAGGTCAAAAGATACTTGGAGACCATTAAAGAATTTTCAGAGATGCATATTGACCAAGACTCTGTCTCTGAAGAAAAGCTTGATGGGGGTAATTTTCTGAATAAGATTGCACAGTGTAACATTGTGCAGATGCCCAACAATCATATTCCAAGGGGACTGGTTCCTTTGGAAAGGATTTTTGATAGAAATGATGTGGCATTAAAAGGGGAGATATTAGAAGATGATGCTGATACAATTCAGTGCAACATTGGCACTAAGAGTGAGCCCAAGTTCGTCAAATTGTCAAGAACTCTGACAAAGGAGTAGAGGTTTGAATATGTTGGACTTTTGGGGGAATTTGTTGATGTTTTCGCCTGGACCTATGGAGATCTCAAAACATATGACACTTTTGTCATCGAGCATAAAATCCCATTGAAAAGGGAAGCAAAACCATTCAAGCAGAAACTAAGATAGATCAATCCTATGTTGCTACCTATCATGGAGAGGGAAGTGAAGAAGTTGCTATAGACCCAGATCATCGTACCACTGATATATTCAGAATGGGTGGCCAAATTGGTACCAGTAAGGAAAAAGAATGGAGAAATCAGACTCTATGTAAACTTCAGAAACCTGAACAAGAGCTCACGAAAGTATAACTACCCCTTACCAAATATGGAACATATACTGCAGAGGGTAACAAGAGCATCCAGGATGTCCATGATCAATGGTTTCTCCGGCTACAATCAAATCTCTGTTCTACTTGAGGACAAGGAAAAGACGACGTTTACCACTCCATGGGGCACATTCATGTATGCCAAAATTCCTTTTGGATTGATGAATGTAGGGGCAACATTTCAATGTGCCATGGACATAGCTTTCATTGGGGAAAAGGATGGTCATCTATCTGGATGACATAACAGTATTTTCGAAATATGATAAAGAGCACTGTTGTCATCCCATAAAGGTTTTTCTGAAATGCAAGAGTTTTGTCATTTCATTAAACCCTAATAAATCTATGTTCGCCATGTAGGAGGGAAATTTACTAGGCCACATAGTATCAACGGAATCAATCAGGATCGATCCTAGTAGAGTCGAAGCAATACGAGCCTTATCAATCTCGAGATCCAGGATGGAGGTCCAATCTTTCCGGGGCAAGATTAATTTTCTGAGGAGGTTTGTTTCTAACTTTGCTGAGGAGGTAAAACTTATAACAACCATGTTAAGGAAAGGAAATGAAGTGAGGTAGACTTCTGAATCGTGAAATTCCTTTGAGAAAATAAAGAAGGCCTTGATTGAAGCTCCTCTGCTTATTAGTCTCGATTACTCAAAGGATTTCCTTATTTTCTCCTTTGCTTCGCCTGACACGGTGGCTTTTGTTTTATTACAGACAAACGAGGTTGGGCTAGAGAATCCTATTGCCTATTTCAGCTGAGCATTGAAGGATGCCGAAGTCAGGTACGACACTATGGAGAAGCAGGTCTATGCCCTAGTAAAGGCTCTCAAGGCCTTTAGAACCTATGTCCTGCAGTAAAAAATCATTGCCTATGTCCCCTCAGTCGCTGACAAATAAATTCTTATTCAGCCTGACATAGACGGGAGGAGGAGTAAGTGGATATCCAAGATTCTAGAATTTGACCTGGAAATAAAGCCTACCAAATTGATCAAAGGTCAAGGTTTAGCCAAGCTATTGGCTGAAGCAAATTGCCAAGCTTTGGGGGTAAGTTTCATCAACGAATGCTCAGGAATTCAGCAGGATCAACTGTCTAAAATAGAACCTCACAGGGAGCCCCCATTGGCTCAATGTCCCTGGTATAAGGAAGTCATATATTTCATGCAAGAATTGTGTCCTCCAGACGGCCTACAAAGAAACAAGGCAAAGGCTCTAAAACTCAAAGCAGTCAGATACTGCCTTATCGATAAAGTTTTATATTGGAAAGACCCCCTAAGGTTTCTTTTGAAATGTGTAGATCCGCAAGAGGATGACAGGATCATGGTTGAATTTCATGACAGCCTATGTGGAGGGCATCATTTCTTGAAAACCACAGCCCACAAAATCCTCAGGATTGGATACTACTGGCCTATCGTATTTACTGACGTCTGTAGAAGGGTCAGAGCCTGCTTCAAATGTCAAATATTTGCAGGAAAACAACAACTCAAGTGTTTGCCGTTAAATCTTGTGGTTGTTTCAGAACCTTTCCAGCAATGGGGCCTAGATTTCATTGGAGAAATTCACCCCGCATCCAGTGGGAAACACAGATGGATCTTGACTACTACAAATTTCTTTACCAAGTGGATTGAATCTATCCCCACCATGAGTGCTTCCCACAAGGTAATCATTGGATTCCTGGAAGACCTCATCACAGGATTCGACTGCCCGAGTAAAATTGTCACTGATAACGTAGCCTCTTTTAGGGCTGAGCCGTTAGCCAAGTTCTGAGACCAATTTGGGATCAAACTGATTCACTCCACCCCATACTATCCACAAGGCAATGGTTTAGCATAATCCTCCAACAAAAGCATGATAAGGATCATCAAAAGATTGTTGGAAGACAACAAGAAGGTCTGCCATTCAAGATTGAAAATTTCTCTATGGGTCGATCGAGTGACCACAAAGAGATCTCTAGGCATCTCTCCTTTCCAATTAGTCTATGGAGCAGAGGTTGATTTTCCTTCCCATTTAGCCATTCCTGTAGAAAAATTCCTCCAGGATCATCGAGAGGAGCCTGATGACATAATCAGAAGAATTCATCGGCTAGTGGAAGTCCAACAGACTAGGGAGCAGGTAATGGGCAGAATTCAGGACCAACAACAAAGGGTCAAGCAGGTTTTTGATAAAAAGGCCAAGAAGGAAGATTTTCGGATAGGAGACCTGGTACTGAAATGGGATGCTCCTAAACATGATAAAGGTAAGAACTGAAAATTCGAAGCCCTATGGATCGGGTCTTTCAAAGTCTCTGAAGTATTCTCGAATAACACCTACAGGTTACAAGATTTGAAGGATCAAGAAGCTTTCAATGGCCCTGTGAATGGGCATTTCCTAAAAAGATTTTTCTCTTGAGCCGCACATGGCTCTTTCGCGGTTGTAAATATTGTTTTTCTTTCCATCTTTAAGTTTTAAATAAATGACCCCATAGCCCAACAACAAGGCACTGGAACTGCAAAATGAGTCCTTAGAGCATCACAGGGATGACTCTATCCCCCATGGAGCCTAATGTTAGTAAAAATTCTTGTCCTGGGCACAAGAGTATTCATGTTTGCAAGTTGCATGAGAAGCGCCCAAGAACAACACGGAAAAATCTCGTCTCAGGCTTCCCAGCAAGTAAGCAGGCGAAATTATATTGTCAATGGTCCAGATTCATCCATAGGAGCAGATCAACGGTCGACGGGAAATCGCGGTTAGCAGAGTTGCGATGAGATTAGTGCGATGGACAGTGCCCATATTGCATGCAGGAAAGGATAGTAGTCGTCCGTCCAAAGGACGTGTGGCATGAGATCTAGTCATGATGGAATTTCGACATTCGGGAGTTCAAAGGGAAAGGGTTCCATGTCATTCTACATCTTGAAGCCCCAAACCCCGAAGCGCCGAAAACACACAAACCTGGGCCCACAGTATCACCAAGTGAGTTCAGGACCGTCAGATCTGAGAGGGACGCGTGGCACCCAATTAAGCCATATCGGCGTTTTTCTCATCGCAATTGTGATAAGAAAGGATCAACTCCTTCCTATTCACGAACGCTGAAAGCGCCTTTGAGAGTAAACATAGGGTCACAACCCGTGGTCACTTGGGAAATAAAAGAGTTGTGCAAGAGGGGACAAAGGCATCGAGTTTAGTCACAAAACAGATCATCATGATGTCTAGGTGCCATTTGATTCAATCTCATTCATGGTTCTTGATTGGAGTAAATGAAGGTGAGAGGGGGTGGTTGAAACCTCTCCTCACTCATTAAGCATAAAGTATGGAGAATCTGGAAGGTTGTCTTCCCGAGAAGGTCCTGCATACCGATTTTTTCCAAAGACGCCATGTCAAGTCCTCGACTAGCTGAAGAGGTCTGTACACGCTAGCTCGACACTTAATGGCTCAGCTACTTCCCTTGCAGGAGCCATGTGCAGTTAAGATGGATTCTGATGAAGAATATCCGTCCGAGTTTGACTGAAGGGACACCATGCCTTGGATGACTGAGAAAGCCTCTGTTAGGCGAATGTTTTTGAGTATATAGACTCTATCTTTGTATTTTGTAAAGCATCGATGGCTGAGCAAGGCTCCCGGTTGTAAAAATTTAATGAAGCACGGGTTATTCTGGTTGAGCATGGACTCTTGAGACTTCTTGCCTTATGAATGTTAGTTTCTTTCATGTCTTTGTTTATACTGTGTTAGAGTAGATCGGAATTGGAGGATCCAGTCGAGTTATAATTGTTATAGGATGATGTAGGTTGGATCACTGTAACAGTTGCATTTCTTCTAATCGGTCCCTGTGATTTTCCTTAGCGCCGAACAACTTGGAATTGGAGGATCCAGTCAAGTCCCCCCTTCAGTTCCTCGAAGCCCTGAACCAAGAGGATCTTGCATTCAGAGTTTTTCTTCTGCAAACTTTTGAAAGGCCTGTTGCCTAAGGTAGTTTGCTCACTCCTCTCACCAAGTCTTCAACCTGCTCATCTTCAAATCAACTCACTGACTAAAGTTAGATCAAGACCTCTTTTGTTCCTTACATACCGGACTTAGTTCCCGAGTTAGAGAGATATCTTCCCAAGTCTCTAACCATTTGATCACCCATTAAAACTATCGTGACATAAAACTGATGGGCGTTGGGCTCTGCTCCTGCAAACAATCCAGGAGTGACTTCTGATGCTAATAGATGGATTTTGTCTACATGGAGGAACAAATAAAAAAAATTCTCATGTCCTAAAATACGTATCATCATTCCTCTCAAATAACACTAGACCTTCCAAGAGAACTCAACAGTGGGGTCTGAAGCCACCAGAAGAGGAACTAGTGAAGGATGAAATAATCAGTTATAATGAGGGGTATAGGGTGCATATCCCGAAAGATCTAGCGATATTTCCCAATAACCACAAAAAATCTGATCAAGGTGCAATTGCAGCCCACAATTGCCACCTGGGTAGATGTCCTAGATTTGGTCACTAGGTACCTTGGTTAAAGTGCCGCATTTATATTTTTGGCCTCAGAAATGGGTCACAGGATGGATCCCTTCCAAGATTTGGGTGACTCAAGGGGGGACGCACAGAACAACCAAACCTCGGCCTTCAACCCTTCACGGGTATCTCCCTACCTTATGGTGTAGGAACACTTGACTTGGAGGATTTTAAAGTTCCCTATTTGTCAACTTCTAATGTTTGAAAATGTGAGAATGAGGTAATGGGGGGTTATTTGGATGCCTACCCCCGAGATCATACCTAGACTAAAAAAAAAAATTTGGCACCTCCCGTGGAGAAAAACTTAGTGAATTTAATTTTTTTTTATATGTGGTGGGATGAGAGATTGGGGGTGTGAACCAATATTAGTTGAATTAAGTGGGTGTGGATAATTTCTCAAGAAATAGTGGGACATTTTGGAATTCCTTTGGAGAAAACCTACTTCAAACTCCATTATTCAAGATGGAAATTATGTGAGTGAGGAGTGGCTTTGTGTGTAAGAAAGTGAAAAAATGTGCCAAATTTTAATAAGTTAGGTGTGAATTTGCAACATGTGGACTTCCTCTGGTCCTTACAAATCTTTGTTATCTATCTTGCTAAGTGTCATTAGTACAAACTTGCATAATTTTAAAATCCCTAAAGAACTAGCATGTGGACATATGGGTCCTTTCCAATCCTTTAAACTCCCTAATGTTGTTTACACTAAGAAAGCCCGGAAAACTATCCTAGATTGCAAGCATGCAGGCATGTATGGGCCCATTTCTTTGATCTTTAAACTCTCCTAGTGATGTAAACTAACAAAGCAATTTCAAGAAACTATCTTAAGTTTGCAACATGTGGGCATGTATGGGCCCTTACAACTTAAAGATGATTTCAAAAATAAACCAAGAGGAGCCCTAGGGGGGCTTTGTCCTCTCCTAAATATTTTTTTTAAGGGAGGTGAAATGTCTCCTTAACCACCTTTATGATTCTTAATATCGCTCTATGGTGCGAGAGAAGAGCATACTCAATGATCAAAGTTGATTTCTGGTCCCAATGCAGGTGTTTTTATATGTGATAGCAATAATCTCAACTTAAATTTTTACAAACCAAAGAAGCCATTCATGTGGCAACCAAAGAAAAAGAGGAGAATATTTGGTTCTTTTTACCCCCTAAGTGCCTATGTTTAGCTAACCTTTCATATGGGAAAGGAGTCTAAGTGGAGTGCATGGGAATTACAAATTGCGTGAAAGCAAGAATTTGAAGGCCAGGGGCCTTCAAATCATCATAAAAACCCTTACAATTTTGAAACTTTGGAAATGTGTGCGGGTTACAGTTCTGACTGAGGCACAGTGGGTGCACAGTGTGAAAAATGAGCAGAGAACATAAACCTTTTAGGCACACAGCCCGTTGAGTGTGCGTCTATGGGTAGGAATACCCTCACACTTTCTTATATGCGTCAAGGGGGGGGGGGTTGAGTGAAGTTCTCCTCCTCCAGATCTGAATTTGTCTTTTGATAGGTAAGGCTGGGCTGATTTTGGTACCTTCAAGACAAATATATTAAAAAGAAGTGCTCTCTCATCCAAAATAAGGTGGAATTTGATACCTCTCCTCAATATGGTCGCCAATCTGTTGTGCCCGTTTGTCATTTGGGTGACAAAAACAATGGCACTTGCATGCCTAATTGGGCCCGCTAGAGAAGAAAGAGGTCAATGAGTGGATTAAAAAATCCAAACACATGAAATCAACAAGTAAACAACCTAAAAAAACTAAGGAAATAAAAACTAGAATGCATAAGAAACTTAGAACCATAAACAATCAACCAATGACCAAGATTATGTTACCAATGGATAAATATATTAGTTGGCAAAAAACCGTAGAGAAAAATGAGAACTTATGGGTCCCCTCTTCCTCCTTGGGAGGGCTCTTGAGTTCCCTAATGGAGAGCTCTTCTTACAATGGAAGAAAAATGGAAAATGATGAATAAAATCAATGCCTATTCCCTCAAGTGGTGAGTGGAATGGCCTATTGCAATGATTCTTGAATACTCATAGGAGAAAATAAGATTCTCAAGGGAGAATTGAGGCAACATAATAATACTATGAAGATCTTGGTTTCTTAGTGCACCCATGGCCTCCATTTATAACATTTCTTCAAGGCAAAATTAAACTGGTTCTTAGTGTGAACAAGGGGGCTTTTAGGGCACCCTTTGGTCCTTGACCAACCCCCCATTCATATTTCACTCAGATTTGAAGGTCAAATCAAGTTGGGAGTTGGTCCATAAGTGGTTGGGGGGATGACAAGAACAAAAAATGTGTCGTTCACAGGAGTGCATGACTTTTCTCGTACACAGTCACACATATGGCACATTGTGCGATCTACGGGCTTCGTTGGCCCGTGCACTGTGCGGGCACTTCCTTTAGTGAGTTTGCGCATGTCAATTTTTGCCCAATTGTATAGTTTTTTCCTTTTGAAATGCATTTTGGTGCTGTAGGTGAACTAATTTATGTTGGCATTGTTGTATTTCTGTAACCATTTACTTGCAATGTTGCAAACAAAATTTCAGTGATAACAGGGAGATAGAAAGTGAGTGAGTTAGTGAGAGAGAGATATCAACAAGAGAGAGAAAAAGAA